>WNNJ02000990.1:0-50130 GCA_012934845.2 Pomphorhynchus laevis | reverse complement strand
CCGTAGAACAAATTTTCATAGCTCTATAATACAATGCAGCAGTTACCTGGATTTTATGTCTAATAGGTCTGTCAGTGGACCAAACGGCTGATCCCCAGGATATGTCAGCTTTTCTATATAAGTCCGTCTCGAGCATTTGCTGTCGAAATATGTCTATGTCTAGAAAAGAAATCAAAATCTAAGTATGTCACATTCCATTGAATATCCGGATCATTCTTGTTCAGCAAAGTATCCGAATTGTAGGATTTTAGTTCTACATCAAATACAAAAAATGCGTCGTCCACGTATCTCAAATATTGACAAGACCAGGTAAATCATGGTAAATGTTTATCTCCCAGTCACTCATATAGATATCTGCCAGCAATGGGGCTAGATAAGACCTCATTGAAATGCCATCTATTTGCTGATAAATGTCACCCTGAAAGGTAAAAATGGATTTTGAAGTGCAGCATTTAATTAAGCAAGTCCCATCTTTAATGCTTAATTTAGGCTCTTTGCATTTTAATTCCAATGTGGCGACCATTTCGATAGCTCGCTGTAATGTTTTTTGTAAACAGATTATACCCTTTGATTACTATATTTTTTAATCACTTGAGCGAAACGAATACCGTCATTTATACTAGATATGTTTACTTCGTGGCATTTTTGGATCAAACCGCTTATTTCTTTTTAAATGATGATCGAAAGTTTTATACAAAGCAATTATTGGGCGAAATTGTAAGGAAGGTTTGTGCACCTTCGGTAATATATACAAAAATCCGGCATCGGCGCAAGATGATCGTGTTTGAATAAATAAATTTGATTTTAACAAAATAAATCATGAATATCTTAAAATTATAATATTTCAATTAAAAATTGTATTTAATTTGAATTATATTTTGATCATGCAGAATGCATTCTCAACTTTTTAAAAGTTACCTAAACATATAACATTGACGAAACTAAAGTTGCCTAAAAATCTTAAAATATAAATGCTAATTTATTTTAATATTAAAATAATTATATTTTAATATTTAAATAAACTAATATTTTTATAATACAATATTTTTATAATAAATTTATTATCACAAATTTAAAATTAAAATTATTATCACACTATTATCACAAATTTTAACTATAATCTCAACATTTAACATTCAAACAACAAGATGTATAAATAAATCATTAAAAATTATTTTTTATTTATAATTTAATTCACAATTTCGATTTTTAATAATATTAATAAATAAAACAAAAATAACAAAAAATTATCAATTATAAAAATTTATTAATCGAATCTTTCATTGTTTGCTTTTAATTTTAGCACGTTGCTATGCTGCCAGTAAGGGTAACGTTCATTCTTTGGGAGTTAAATCATTTGAAGACGATGAATTTGATATCGACAAGAGAATAAGTATTAGGTATTGTGAAATATCTATTATGCTATTAGAAAGACAGTATCCTCTGCAAGC
Source organism: Pomphorhynchus laevis (assembly GCA_012934845.2). Taxonomy (NCBI): domain Eukaryota; kingdom Metazoa; phylum Acanthocephala; class Palaeacanthocephala; order Echinorhynchida; family Pomphorhynchidae; genus Pomphorhynchus; species Pomphorhynchus laevis. The sequence goes on along the minus strand of WNNJ02000990.1, from coordinate 48,679 downwards.
TATTAAACAAGCGTTTTTTAAGGCCAAAAGAATGAAAATGGAGAACAAAGTCGAGGAAAACAAAAATAAAAACATCTGCAGCAATTTCTTTTCTACCACTTACATTTCGTAAGAGTACAATAATAGATTGATCTATTCGATGTAGACTGATGGGCAACGAAATATAATTTATCACAAAACACGATATTCCCTGACCTGCTTTTTCAAAACGAAACCAACGTATTCAAAAATTGGAGTAGTGTATCGCATCCCTTGTAAAGATTGCAACAAAGTCTACATCAGTCAAACCAAACAATGACTACGAAAGAGACTTGAACAATACAAGGGTGATCTTAAACGCGACAACCTTTCTTCAGCAATATTTATTCCTTGGTAAAACAGGTCAAATACGATGGATTTCGACAATACAACTGTTCTTGAATACGAGCTAGATACATGTCGTCGTTTAATCAAGGGGCGGTATACATCGAAATTTCATCACCATGCAAGGTAATAAAAGCAATTGGTGCTTAAAATTACCGCCGAACAGGAGTTTTGTTGAACAGTATATCAATTAAATTCTTCCGTTTTTATCTTTTATATACTCTGCTATTATTTGTCAAAGACTAGTATTTTCTGAAGAGGCCAATCGCATTAACGAAAATTCAAAAATAGTACTATTTTTCTGATTTTTCTCGGAGAAAGATCCAACTAATTATTTATTAAAACCATTAACTTTATTATAAGCGGATGTAAAAAGGCAACATTTATTGCCTTATTTTTCAATGATATTTTTTTGATCGCATAATAACCAGAGTATATTTAATGTCCTTTGATGACCTGACATTAGTTTAGTGTTGAGAAATTAGTTTAGTTTATTTACCAGAGTCGATTTAATGTCGTTGATGACCTGAGATTAGTTTAGTATTGAGAAATTAGTATAGTTTATTTACCAGAGTCGATTTAATGTCGTTTGATGACCTGAAATTAGTTTAGTGTTGAGAAATTAGTTTATTTTAACATACAAATCGATTTAAATTGCATTTCATAGCAAGCGAAATTTATGAGATTAATGTTTTTTAATTATTACAAACGGCTGCAGTAAGAAAATAGCAATACAGATGGGCAGCAACACCAGATGATGAGTTTTAGAAAAGTAAGGTATTCAAGACGAGTGGCCGGAGGGAGGATATTAGAGTGTCTTGGAAATGGGAAAATTGGTGGTTTTTTGAATGCGGCGAATGTCACGAAGAACAGGATAACAGGAACGAACCGTTTTTAGTACAAATGATGAGAACGAAAGAGAAGTCTATAATTACTCAGAGAAATGTTGGCGAATCCACACAAAGAAGGCGACGATCATTGAAAAAGAGAGCAGGATAAGATTGAATCTGCATGCGGGAAGGGTGGATCCAAAAATCACAAATATCAGAAATAACACAAAAATCACAAATCACAGTCAATCACTTTTGACTTTTATAATTTAATAAATAATGAAGTACATAATATTTATATTAAATAAAGTAATTATAATATTTATTTTATAAATAATTATCTATTTATAAATTATTTATTTTTAATAAATTATATTTAAAATTTAATGAGAATATTAAATGTTTTTTAAATATTTGTTACCTTCCATTATCGCTCTTCTGTCAAATTCAGTTGTACGTTCTTCGTTTAATATTGAATCTTCTGTAGAAATATTTAAGGCGACAATGACGAAAGAAAAAAGATAAAATTATGGACATTCACCAGCTTTTGATATCCATTCAATATAATTCATATATTCTCGTTCCATTTGTTGATGCCTTCGTAATTTGAGAAATGCACGCCGATTTTCTACTCGTTCCCGTTCTTTGGCAAATTCCCTCAAATCAATAAATTCCTATTATTTACAATATTTCAAAATATTGATAGTACCCGCTAAGAACACCGAGAACGAGATTGAGCATAAACATCGAACCGAGTACGATTAAAGGTATGAAATAGAGCCAGTTAAATGAACTTCCACTTGCGTCATTAGTCTTAAATTTTTGTAATTGATCAATATAACTTCTTTATTATTTAATTATTTTTAATTTAATTTTTTTAATTTTTTACAATTTAATAAGTTTATACAATTAGTTAAAATAAGAACTTAATTTACTGAATAGAAACATATTTCGATAAAAAAAGCAACCTTATAGAAACAAAACAATTTAATTTTGAAACGAAAAAACAATTTTATTTTAATTTTCTATAAAAGATTTATAGAAAAAAATTAATTTTTTATTTTTTATAAATAACGCAACTTTATTTATAGACAAAATTGTTTTTAAATAAAATAACCTTGTAATGAAAGTAATTATGTTTCTTCGGAATTAATCCTTATTTTTAGCATATAATAAAAATAACAAACTATAATAATCGGTAAGAGAGTTTTTATTAATGTATGAATTAAAAATTTGAACAATAAAACTATTAACTATTTACACTTTTAAAAAGTTGGTATAATTTCGTAAAAAAACAAAAATTAACGTTTGACTTGAACACATTTAAGTTTGCTTGGCAATAAGTCAAGTTTAACAAAAAAAATAAAGTTTTAATATAAAACACAAAAACAAGATTTATTAATAAGATTTAATAAGATTTAATAAGAGAATAAGATTTAATTCCTAATTAAGAATTCAAAGGACAAAATAATAATAATTTTACTAAAATTATTATTTTCCATGTAGTTTAATTTAGAAATACAGCAGTAGCAACAACAATAAAGGATCGTCAGTCAACATCAAAAAGACCAAAACGTTAAACGTAGATATTGATTATATGTTAATTATAATAAGTTAATAGTTCGCTGGCATCTATTCGACAGTAATATTTATATTAATATTATTATTAAAAAATTAATATTAATCGTAAATATAATATTTAGTACTTCGTTTGTTTTGAAAATAAAAATATTAGAGAATATTATCAATAAAACATCAAGAAAATAAAGAAAATAAATCAGTATTAAAAAATTATAGCTAAAGAAATATGAATTTGTATTACATCAACACAGAATTCCGAGCTAAATATTTTCGCGAAAAAATGTATTTATACATACGAATACGTATAATCTATATTAAACTTCTATATACAATACTCTTTAAAAGCGTATTAAGATTGTTGAATTCTAAAAAATGTCTAAAATATTGTATTTAAATAAAAATTTTATCTCTAAAATAAAACGATTTTTATCGAAAGATGATTAATTATTGGTTAACAAATTATTTTAGTGTCAAACTAAATATCTGGGTTAAAATAACTGTTAGAATATTGAATATAATTAAACTTTATAATGAGTTGCAATTTATTTCAAATAAAATAAAGATAATCTTTTTGATCTTTATTAGGATCGAATCATTTTGCTAACTGTTAACAAGTCATTTGCATTGATGTTTTTAACTTACCCAATACATAATCGATGTCCATCCCTCCATCGTTATACATTGAAAAACCGTTAACATTGCATACCCTATATGATCGAAACCCGTAATACCAAAATTTGGTCCCCTCCAATACTGTCTGCATTCTGAGATACCACTACGGCACAGATAAGCTCCTTGAAATAAATGCTCATATCATATATGTTTTTAAAGTATTAAAATGCGTAGCTTTGTTTAATCATAATATTATTAAAAGAAATAAAAGTGACTGACGATTCGTTACTCACAAGTTTAGGTCCTGCAATAAAATTGAGCCAAAGCGCGATCAGCGAAAAATTAATCATATTAAAGATAAAAACGTATTCATTATAGCTATTAAATGTTGAGGTAAACGGCAATCTTAATTCTGAGTATTTTGTTTTTATTCGATTTATATTTTACTAAATGTCTATGTAATTTATATCTCATTTGCAAAATATAATCTAATTTATAATTTTTAAATAATAAATTAGTTTACCTTAAAATATTGTGATAATACAATAGCGAATGATTAAAATAATTACACCCAAACTTTATCCATGTATGCAGATAAATTAGTAACAATTTTATTACAGTAATTATTTATTCCTTGATTTTCATCATAAACATAAGTTGATTTAATAGTTTATTGGGAATTAGTTAATAATGAGTAAATCGTGAAGTAATTCTTAAGAAAGTTGATGCTCCGTGTTTAACTTTGGATTGGAAATTTTACCGGACACTACGAGAATATAAAATTTTATGATATTTGTATTTTGTGCCAAACTGTTATCGTTAAACTTGAGTTCAAGCATTTTTGTTAACTTGTTAATAACAAAACGTTTAAAAAATATTAAGGTCCTACTCTAAATATGTGTATTACATCAAAGGAAAATACATCATTTGCATATTTGTGGCCGCCCTGCTGTTGGAGCGAGGTATAGTTGCGTAAAATTGATAGCATAGCAGTTCTTCCTAGCTTATCAAAATAATTGATACCATGATATTATTAAATGATATAATATTATTAAGTGAATTAAATTGTAAAACTACACAGTTTGGTTGTATTTATTCCTTGAATCTCATCATCAATATATGAGTGAAGTTGATTTAATAGTTCGTTGAGAGTTAACTAAATAATTGGAAAATATTTAAGTAAACCTCTATAAACCTATATAAAAAGCAAATAGAGAGAAACAGTTGAATATGTTCATTCTATAGAATAGATTTAGAATTTTTCCTGCGAATCTCAACCTCGTTTAACAATCTCAAATGCTAACTTTTTGATAAGCTTATAAACTTCAAGCTTATTTGATTTGCAAATATTAACATTTTTACGTTAACGATAGCATTTTTAAATTAGCATTAATATTAACTGGTAAATATTAAAATTGAAATTTATTATAATTTTATAAACATTAACGTTGACCTTTTTCGTTAAGCATTGTGCTTTTTTTAACATTTCAATTTTAACAAACAAGAATAAATTTTAATATTTTTATTTGGTAAAAATTTTAAAGTTTTACACTTTTAAATGCGTTAATTTTTACACATTATGAAAGACAATCTATAAGCTTAAAAGAACAATCAAATTATAAGATAATTAAATATTTAATTACGAATTATTTATTAATAACTTCTGTTTGTCCGTTAATTGAGATTATGACAAACATCCATTAACTGATTATCGAAACTAATATTACTGTGACTAGCTTTTGTACCTAATTTTTAAAAATTACTTCAAATTTATTTTTTAATAAATAAAAAAATTATACAAAAAACAGTCTACGCTGTTTGAACTACACAAAAACTGTATAGTTCAAATATACTATAAATACATTAGGTATTTCGAGGCTATTGAACATTTCTATCAAACAATTTATAGTCTTCCGTTCGTTATGTTGTCTCCTAAGATAGTTTATGGCATCCACGTGTTCTGGAAGGATATACCTTTCTTTAACCTCAAAGTTATCGACCGAACAAAGTTGAGCATTTTGAAATGATACTTTTTCCATATAAATGTTTCTTTTTCAACGTCGGCCCTTTAAATCAAGGAAAATCTCTTGTTCTTTGAACTTCAGTGCCGTTTCAATCCCGATGACCAGAAATTTTAAAGTCTTCCGTTTGATGAAAACAGAAGTTAGAAACTATTGAATCGGATCATCGGATATCTCCAGCAGCAATGTCTCCACATCTTAAAAAATATAAAAGCTGTCTACGCTAATGATGTTTTCTATACACGGTTACCACTCAGAATTCTGAGTAACTCGTCGCTAATTTGTCACGGGTCTCATATCACATGCACATGCTGAGAGATGTTTTTTCAATAAACTGCACAGGTCAACAATAATTTATTATAATTATTCTAAATTTGTATTTTTATTATCCTCTTAATGGAAAATGATATTTCAAACGGTTTTAAATTGAAATGTTTATTTAAAAACTAGATATTTTTAGTAAACTAGGCATAAACTCCATATTGATATTATTTGATCATGCTTAATTAAATAGATGGTCTAGCCGATTCTTAGAAGCGTCATTTAATTTAATGATTGCTACACACTTATCCTTCTTTTAAATTCGACATCTCTATTTTGGGACCCACAGCATTCCAAAATGATAATATTAGAGATAAAATTAGTATTGCTTTTAGTGACCAATTTAAATTTAATTTGATATTTAAAAGCTCATATAATATATTATTAAACCCACATTACTTACTATTCAATATATTTTTCAAAGTTAAAATTAAGTAAATTTATTAATTTTACATAAAGAGTTGAACTGCATATGATCCTTTATGTAATAATGCACTGAACGCTATTAAGATTTTTACCTTCCATATATTTAATGATTTTTATATAGTTATTACAGTAACAAAGAAGTAGAAATTATCCTTTATTTGATAAAAATTCTATATTTCGATAGCTCCTGCCATCATCATCAGGATTACAACAAAATGTTTCACAAATTTCGTGTTTTCAAAATTTATACAAAAATACAAGCATTGATGTGCCAGCATTTCTACTTAAAAGTAAAAGAAAATGCAGAGAAACAAAACAATCATACACTACAATTTATACACATTTTAAAACAACAAAAAGGAAAAACTCAGGAGAACAGTCATCAACTAGTTGTGGCTGTTTTCCTTGATTTTTCCGCTGCATTTGATCGCATCTCCATTCCATTTGTTATCTCTTCTCTCAGGTCCCTCGGGTTGCCTGCGAGAATCGTTAACAGGGTGGAGATACTGCTGTACACCAAGCGATTTTATTATGAGGACGACCCTGATGCGCGTCAGTTCTACCCTATTACGGGTGTGCCTCAAGGTTCACCACTTTCTCCAATCTTATATCTTGCTGCCTCAATTATTCTATTTAAAATATTTAAACGTGAACAACGTCTAGTGGTGTACGCTGATGACACCACAGCCCTGTTCTCTGAACGCAGGTGTAAAGACGTAGTCTCTGACATCAGCCGTTTCTTTTCAAGATTAAAAGACCAGCTACCCCAATCCAATCTTATTTTAAACTCCGCAAAATCGCAGGTGGTAGTTTTTCATGGCTCCCCTGCGACGAAGAAAAAACTTAAGAGACTAGCACTCTCGGCGCTCTCCTCCATATTTGCCTCTGAACCACTCCCTTCCTTCACAAGTCGAGTAAAATACCTGGGGTTCACCGTTTCGGTGAACTGGTCGGCGAAAGCCGACCTGGATAGACTCAAACGTATCCTGAAGAGAGCTAGGTGGGCTCTGAAACGGGCTCAGCATCTGTCGTTGAATGGGAAAACCCAGGTACGCCTTTGGGGTACCTGGGCTATCTCGGGATTAGTCTTCTTCTCAAGAGGACGTCCCCCAGAACAAAGGCTAAGGTTTCTTAAGCTCCTCGTCTCTCGTTTACCCAGTATCGTCCGCACCGATTGGATTCTTCGGGGGTGAGAGACCCCGGGTGGTTCAATCGGAAAGCGGCGTGTTGGATTGGTTGGGGGGGGGCTCAGATCCCCATGGATTTGAGGCCAGAATAATGGTGAAGACTAGACAATGATTATGAAGATCTGCTTCGGAACTATTTGTCTTGGACTTTCTGTTGTTAATATTTACTTATTTATCCTTTTGTGTTAGTAAGAAAATCTATTATTATTATAAAAAAAAACAGAATCATAAAACAAAATAAAATTAAAATCATAAAATAAGTGACAAAAAACATGAATTTGATAATAAAATTAATGTAAAAGTAAAGTAATAAATTATAATTTATTATAATATATAAATTATAATATCAAGATAGATTGATGGCATCTTGTGTAGATGGACACAGAAAGTTCAACGATGGATAATCCCTCTAATGGCAGTAGTCCACAAGAGTAAAGACAAAGTACGTCCCGTATTCGACTTCCGAGAATTTCACTAAAATTTTACACAGATTTAAAACAACAAATAAAAGAAAAAAACAATCATAAAACAAAATAAAATTAAAATCATAACATAAGTGACAAAAAATACGAATTTAATAATAAAAATAATGTAAAAGTAGAGTAATAAATTATAATTTAATCTTAACCAAAACAAAATAATAATACAATTAGCAAATTAAACACGAATTGAAAAATTAAAATAGTGTAATATTGGAATAATTAATTATAATTTAAGGTTGAAATCAGATTTATTATTAAGCATTAAATTAGGTTCTTTTTAATAAAATACGCTTCTTGAATAATGCGAGATAACAAGTTACTTTCAAATGATAAAATATATGCATTTTCAAAATCAACGGAATGATTCAAACTCACAAAATGCTGAGCAACAGCACTAGAATTGGTCCCTTTACGTACATTATAATTATGTTGTTTAATACGCTTAACCAAACCTTGACCCGTTTGACTAACATATACCTTCAACTTTTCAACCACAAACTTTGAAGAATATTGAGCGAAATACTCAATGTGCCACTACCCAATGAAGCCTTGAGGCAAGCGACCTTACCGATCCATCTTGGAGGTCTCGGTGTTTGCCAGACATTAAAGGCTGTCATTCCTGCGTTCGGTTCATCCATCAAGGACACAATGGAACTGAAGAAGATACTGCTAAGGAACTGTCAGCCGTTAATCTTTCGCCCTTCAGAATCAGACAGGAAAAATACCACAAATCAATGGAATGCGGAATATCAGACGACCATTCAATCGGATCAAATATTTCAAAAACGATGGATTGTCGAACACTACAAAGCATGCCAACGAAAACTTGTCGACGAAGCACGGACAACTGAATCTCGAATCAGACTGAACGCAGTAGCATTAAAGTGGTCCGAGGCTTTCCTTGAAACACTGCCGATCACATCTGTCGGCACACGACTTGATGACCGATCTATTTCTATCACCGTGGCGTTGAGGCTCGATGTTCAATGCTTTCATACGCATCAATGTATCTGCGGAGTGTCGGTCCCGCGGCACAGTGCTCATGCCTTAGACTGCAACAGGATAACGTCTTGTCATCATCGACATGTTGCGATCAACAGATTTTAAGAATGGCTCTCGCTGCCTCAGGATCGCCCTCCGGACTCGAACCGGCAGGCTTAGCGCGAAACGATGGCAAACGACTCGATGGTGCGACTCTTATGACATGAGAAGCTGGCCGTATACTCGTTTGGAATTTCACTCGCCCGAACACCCTGACCGCCAGTCTTGTTGCACATGCTGTGTCTTCTGCTAGCGCTGTTCCATCCCACGCGAAGCAACTAAAACGAACCAAATACAGCTGCTTCGAGGATCGACAGTATTTGTTTGTCCCCATTGCCACCGAAGCACTTGGCGCAGTCGGCCCCAGCGTATCTGCGTTTTTGAGGCAGTTGGTTCAAGGTTGAGGCAGACAACTGGTGATAAACGCGCATTCAGCTGGCTCATGCAACGAATCTGCGCAGCCGTACAACGAGGGAATGCGGCATTTTTTTTGGAGTCGGTTGGAGATCCCTCCCTAGGCAACTACATTATTGTTTAGTTCATATTTATTTCTTTGTACAAATGTTTGAATCAATTTTATAAAAACGTATACGTTTTTAAAGATTTATATTATTATATTATTTATATCATAACAATATTTTGTTGATTTATATATAACTATTTTCTGATTGATTGAATATAAATTAATAATATAAATATAAATTAATAATGGAAATTATTAAATTATTAACTATTAATATAAACCATAAATTATTAATAATTTAAATATAAATCAATAATAGTTTTATTTTCGATATTGCTTTATTGTTCATCCTAGATATCTACCATTTTAATCATCAGTTTTTAAAATGTAGTCATTTTATAAACATTTTAATGTACATTTTGATTAGCAAATATCTTAAAATTAGTTTTTGAACTAATTTTATTATTATTATTATTTCTTATTATCATTGCGGTATACGCCAAATGAAAACAAACAACAATGACTATATTTTCTTCGATATTACGACTCATCAGTAGGAGATAGTCGTCACAGATCCCTAGATGGCCACCTAATGAAATTGTAATCGCAAAACACATGGAATTGGGATACCGGAAGTTACAAAGCAAGAATGTCTTAATGTCTCTAAGAACAAAATTCAAAGCGCAATACTACGATTAATAATCTGCTAGCTGCAGAGAGATGAGAGTTTATCTTTACATCCAGAACTGATGACTACTTCAATTGATGATTCGTAATAACAGAGTCGATAATTAAAATGTGCAGCATTAACACCACGACGGAGCGATTAATGCAGCACACCGCAAAGCCTGCAATGAATATCTTATTCACAAACCGTTGTCCCCCTCCATTCACTAACAAAAATATCCTCGATATACTACTGCTTTATGATAAATGGCTGTTAAAGCCCGTCTGTATTACACAGCCGCGACTACTGTTTATCCCGCATGATTTACTCCGTTGCGGTTCGAGGAGAATACGTCGTTGAGGAGGAGGTTCCACCTTGATCCAATCAGAATGGGCTTATTCCAGACAACTGTCCGACTCTTCCCTGGTGTAGAAAATGTGAGTCTGACCCTATTAAATTCCTACCTTCATCGCAAGCTACCAATATTGTTTCAACCACCTATAAAGATCACATGTTTAATCTCACTCCAATAAAACTCAAAGTCCTAGCAAAAATTCCATACCTTCTTAATATCTCTATCTCCCTCAGTCAGTCTCTCTCAAACGAATAATAAAGCTCCAGATATAGATTCCAGCATAGTAGATATAGGGCGAGCATTGCTTGTCTTGATTCTTCTTTCTCTCTTTTGGAATATATTCAAGAAAGAGAAATTGTTCGCTGAAGGGAGAGGGCTTTTTGGTTGGATAGGTAGCGTAGGCTTTGATAAAATTTTATAGAGGCCACTATATTTGCACAGTTATTGAGCCACTTAATTTCCCCAAACAATCCCAACTCAGGAGTAGGACTTATTTGTTACAGATGTCCTGAATTTTTGGGGCCTACTTCAGCGCACCTCCAAAATCCGTTCACCACTCTTCACTCTCATCTATCAGCTTTTGACAAACAGTTAGAGAAATAAGGTCGCCATCACTATTCTTTTAGCCACCCCTCCGATTTAGCCGGCATAAAAATCAGCCGAAATGTATTTTTTGCTAAAAAAATCGATCGTATGTCCTTAAGATCTGCGTCTCATTTCGGTTTACAACTCATTCATCTTCGTTTACGAAAAAGCGTAAAATCCGTGACCATTTAAGTAGGCGCAATCTAATCCCGAATCATGTTTGTGGGTTTGTGAAAGGTCGCTTAGTCCATTCAGCTATTGGTGCAGTGCATCAGTTTTATTCAGATAACTATCATCGGCTTGCTGTAGCTGTCTTTATTGACTTTTCTGCTGCATTCGACCGCATCTCCATTTTTCGTTATCTCTTCTCTCAGGTTCTTGGGTTGCCTGCGATAATTGTTAACAGGGTAGAGAGATTGCCGTACACTAAGCGGTTTTTCAATTAAGATGATTACAGGTGTACATCAAGGCTCTCCATTATACCCTATCTTATTTCCTGCTGCTTAGATTATTCTATTTAAACCTTTTAAACGCGATCCACATTTAGTGGTATACGCTGATGATACCATATTCGTATTTTAGACGCAGGTGAAAAGATGTAGTTTCTGACGTCAGTCAATTATTTTTAAGATTAAAATATAGCTGTCTTCATCCAATTTTCTTCTCAACTTATCTAAATCACAGGTGGTGATTTTCAATGGCGCCCCTGCAACAAAGAAAAATTAAAGAGTCTAGCAATCTTAGCTCTCTGTCTTCCATTTTGCATAATCAATCACTACCATTACACATCGAGTAAGAGACATGTGGGTACCGTTACGGTTAAATAGACGGCAGGATCAGACTTGAATTGTTCAAAAGTGTCTTGAAGAGAGCTAGATGGTCTTGAAACAGGCCCAACGTATGCCATTAAAAGGGAATGTTCAGGAGCGTCTTTGGTGCTCCTGGACAATCTCGGGTTTTGTCTTTTTTCAATACGTCCACAAAACAAAGATTAAGATTTATAAAGCTCTTAACGTTGAGACTACAAACCATATAACGTTTTGATTGGATCCTTATGCGTAAGACCCTGAATGGCTCAGTCCGAAGTAGGTGCTTCGGTGTATGGTGGTGGGTCATAAAACAGTGCGGAAATTGAACTATAAAACTACTTTTTTTGTTTTTCTGATGTTCTAAATTTGTTTATTAGCTGCTTGATATTTTTAGTAAAAGAATCAATTATTATTATTAGAGTTGAGAATCATCATGACTGTCTGGTTTTACACAATTGAGGGTCTATCGCGATTAAGAATCCGCCAAAAATACCTAATTTTAAATTTGCTATTGTGTTCAAGTAACACATTTAGAGTGTGCTAGATGCATCAAAGAATGACAGTAAAACTTTATTAATTTCATTCAGAATTTAAACAAAAACTGTTGATATACTATCACGCGCGTATGGTATAACCATAGAATTGTTCACACATTTTCTATTGAGTAAATGTATCGAATCAGAGTTTATCTTTTTTACATAAGTACTGTCGGTGAAAACTTAAGGAGCAATTATGATTAAAAAGCCACAATAATCAGTAACAATTACATAGCAGTGCCAAAGAAGGGTAAGTTTTCACGTGAATAATTTAGAAAAAAAAATTTCGATAAAATTTAAAAAATAAATTGTACTTATTGGTCTTTGTTCCAACAAATTCTAATTTGATTATTTAAAAATTGACTTGCCAATTCTTTTTGGTTTATATAGTTGTACAGAGTTGTTCATCTCTTTAATCGGACAAGACTCAATAAATTCAATGTTTTCTATGGGTCCACCAAATTTAAGGTCTTAATTCGCAAGTAAGTATTGAAGTTATAAATCAACAAACGTTTATCATACATTATACATTTATAGCAACGAATTTCTGTGACTAAATTGTTTTAAATGCGAAAATCTTGCGAACTGTATACTAATCAAAATATATACATTATAAAATATGGTGGATGTTAAACCTGATGTCTTAATATTGAATCAACCGAGGTATGATGACATAGCATTGACGATTTTGTTTTTAATCATGTATCATTAGAAAATAAACACTTAGCAACGGGATTTACTAATGAGCTGTAGATAGACATCAGCAAATATCATCTATGATGTGGAAATATCAAGTGAATATTATTGAATAGCGAAAATTATTAAATATTTTAAAAATATAAAATATATTATTATATAATATTTAAATATTGGAGTTAGGGCTACTGAGCACTTAAATCGAGGATTTATTGATGAAGTGGATATCAGCCGGATTTGAAATTCAGTGTGCTAAATCAGATTAGTTATTTTTTAGTATAAGGAATCTGACATAAATAGCTATCATGTAAACTATTTTAATCTGCTTAAGTTGTTATTTTTAGTATTGAAGAGTAAGATGTATCTATAGTTCAACGTTTAGCTTTTGCCAGTATAATTAATGTTGCGTAACTATGCTTCGAGGGTGGCCATAACAATTAAAACGTGGAGTGGATTTTTACATTTCAACGAATATGTAAACCATAGCGCTGCTTAGCTCGATCAAGCTGTCATTGACTAGACTTTACCTTTCATAGTGCCTAACTTCCACCCTGTGATCTTTGATTATATAGACAGCGAGCTGATTATACGGATTGCGAACAAAGTAAAATGTAGCGCTGACCCTTCCTGGGCTTGATGCCCAATCCTGGCTATATATGCTCATAAAGTTTGGGAGGGAATCAACTGAACTGGCAAATGCCCTCGCCGTATTCACCAAATAGCTAGCAACGGAATCCATATCGACTGATACAGTCAAAGTTTTGGCATCCAGTTGCTTAATCGCATTAATGAAAAAGTTAGGGATAAAACCGATAGTATTGGTGACGTTAGCAGGAGGATCATGTCCAGGTTGATATTGTATCTCGTTTCCGATGATATCCGACAAGTCTGCGGACAATTATATATGTGCGCAGGTCAACGATGCGGAGTTGAATGTGCGACACGCGCTGTTTCGGATAGACTTATTGAGTGTCCTAAATCAGTTTTTCTGACTATCGATGCGGGCAATGCGTTTAATAGGATCAATAGAAAAGCAGCCTTTGCAAACATTGATCATCTGTACCCTTTGCTTTCCACTGTCATTCAAAAGTTTTCCGACAATTCTCCAGATTTCTCAATGGACAACGAATTCATCTCATCTGAAGAGAGCTTCACGCAGGGGGAAGTGCTAGCAATGCTTGTATTTGCAATTGCAACACTACCGTCCTATTACACATCGCAACGAAATTCCCTAACATTAATTAATTCTGGTACGCGGATGATGGCAGCCTGGTTTGAACATCTAATTAGATTAAAGACGCGTACAATTTTTTATGCCAAATCAATCCAGCTTTTGGGTTCCATGTCGATTCCAAAAATTGTCTTGCTAACTTCTCGAGAAAAAGAATTCTACATGCGCAGTCTATTCAGCAATAACAGTTGAAATTCATGTTGATAATACCGTAGTTCTTGGTGCTCCAGTTGGTATAGATGACTACGTCCATAGTTCAAATACTGCGAAAGTATCGAAATTTTGCACACTTATTAGTCGCTTGGCCGAGATCGGCATACTTAATGCTCAAGTAAAATATACGAGCATAATCAGGGCTCTAAATAAAAAGTGGATTCACATGCTGCGCACGACCGATTGCTAATGCAACTGGTTTGATAAACTACATCAGGTTATTCACGACAGTTCCGATGAGATTTTCGCCATGGCGTCCACCGATGATAAATCACGGTAGCCGCTATTCTCTCTTCCATTAAACTGCAGCGGCCTCGGCATTGTCGATCTTTGTGTGAGCGCCCAATAGGAGTACAAATTCTCTAAAATACGGAGTGAACCTTTTTAAATGGTCTATATGCATGCGATCTAAGGACCGGGCAAAGTATTTGCTCTGCTCACATCGATCTACTGAAATCTGAACTTCAGAAATCACTAAGATCGAATGTCCTCTCAGAACTTGATAGTACAGCAGCAAGAACGGTTGAACATTCTTCGGTCTAGGGTACTTTATCGTGGTTATCTGTGTACACTAGATGCAAACTTCACACTCGTATTGATAACGCATCGTGATACGACAGGAGTCAGATATAATAGTATGCGCCCACTCACTGCCCATGCGGAGAACCAACTTCGCTGGCTCACTCAATCTCATGTGCTAACGGAGGTCACCCTTCGATTATACATGACTCAACATGTGACATTCCGGCCGATGACTTACGCAAATATGCAATGGTGTACATATTGAAGCAATGCTACAGCCTGTTCACGAAAGAATCATTTTTGAAAGAGCTACAAGCACTACCGATTCTGAGACTCGTTTGAATATTTCGTGTTGTGGATTTTATGGGGATCGCTCGGAGCGAGCTTTATTTGATACTTGCATATTCTACGTTTTCGCCTCGTCCAACCTCTCGAAATCTACTTTAGTCTTTTTCGAATATTTTCTAAATACCGGAAGCGAGTGTCGTTGGTTGAACGAGCGAGTTTTATTCCTATTACACTCTATTGCATTGGCAGAACATGGAAGTTGGCTGCTGTGGTTATCAAAAGAATAGCACACAAACCTGGAATAAATAAAGAGCTGCCATATGCTAATAAAATATCGAGGCTCTGTACAAGAATTGGACTGGAGCTTTCACGATGCATCTCGATGTGCTTCCGGGGTCCGCGTTCTGCTCACCATCATCCAACAGTGTGAGTGAAATATTATTACTAATATTTCACTCACATCGTCTAGATTATTCCAACTAGATTATTATTCCGACTAGATTAATTATTTCGTTTTCTAATAAATTTCTTTTTTTAATATATTATTATGTTTAGACAATGTATAACGAGCAGAGTTCATAATTGCATCACAATGAGGCAAACAAGAAATAAATAAAATAAAAAACAGAAAAAAGGCATATCAACGTTAAATATGTAAATTTCTTTTAAACTCATCCAATGTATGCGCTCGTACAATCTATCCATTCAGTTGGTTCCAATGACTTATGATCCTTTGCCCGAATTACATCGTTTCTGAGCGAGTTATCCACTAGCGACTTAAGCGAATGATCACGTAATCCATTACCGGAACGAACAATAAATAACTTTCTTATCACATGGCTACGGATATGTAAAGCTTTCCAAGTACGAAATAAGTCACGTATAACTCATTCTTTCTAACATGATTCATGTTAAGTGACAGCAACAGGTCGTCGTAAGGAAGGTGTTTGAGTGCAGAAATCAATTGTGTTGCTCGGCGGAGCACATTCTCTAGCTGAATTACCTCGCCCTTAAATATTGGATAGGTACATTTGAAACCAGACAATAGGTTACTAAAAATAAATTCGTTTACAAGTAACTTAAAAGATCAATTTGAGAGTGCAACAAATGTGCGACGGATAAAATTAACCAACCCATTGACTTTTGTGGTTATGTACCCTTTGTGTTTTTAGTCGAAATGTCATAAGATATTCACACACCATATCCTTAACATGCTCAGCCTGTACAATCAACTGGTCGTTAAGAAAAATAATTTGAGGGATGATTACTATTGCCACTGCCTATGCATAGAACGACGCATTTGGATGCGTTAATCGATCGGCCATAGTCAAGAGCCCATGTTGACACTATCCAAATATCTTCCTGCAATACATCGGAATCATTTTGCAAATGTATACATCTCCAGATTTTAAGATCGTCGACATACAAAAGCGAGCCCGAACGAATTCTACCTGGTAAGTCATTAATATATATTGAGAATAGCAAAGGTCATAATATTGAGTCTTGTGGCAATCGGTGCTGAATTGAATGCCAATACGAGAATACGATATTTACGCGAACTTTGTAAGATCGATTAGAAATAAAATTTGTTACTTATTGAACTATAATGTGTCAACTTCTATCTGATACATTTTAGCAATTAGTAAATCGTGTCGCACATAATAGAAAGCCTTGGAGAAATTTAAAAAAATGATGTTAACATATACTCGCTTAACAACCTAAAGAGCCCAAGACTCATGTGCAATCCGTAAATTTGTGACCGTGGAGTAATTACTACGAAAACCATGTTGATTAGCACAAAATAAACCTTTTGTTTCTAAGTAAGTCGTTTTGAAACATTAATATTACTATAACAAACAGCATCAAATGAGCTACAAGCTCGTGTCGCTTACAAAACATGATAAAACAACGTCGACAAATAAAGAATTCAATTAATCACAAATTCCTTATCTCGGCTTCGATGGCGTTCTTTATAGCATCACTAGATATAATACGAGAGATATTAAGGCACTTTAGTGCATTCCAGTCATTAATTACCCTGATTGCAAATCTATGGTGATCAGGAATTCTTGTAGTAGGCTTTATTAATTTCCACACATAGGCACGAGTTTCTAGTCTATTGTATCCGTCTATCTACGGATAGTAAGCTGAAGAGATCCCCAAATCCATTGAAAACAATTTTGACTGCAGTTGATAAATCAATGGCTAATCAGCGATATTTTAAGGTGCCATGACACAGAGATGTCAAACGTTCAACAATTCTCAAATTGGATAAATTTGGAATTATGCGTGACCCTTTACGTAATAGGCTCTTAATGTCACGGGATTCCCTCAAAGTCTGTGGATAAGTTACAGATAAACCGTATTTAAGGATGGGTAGAATACACGATCAAAATATGCTTTGATGACATTCTCATATATGCTCATGCACCACCCATCGCATACACGAAGTCGCAATTTCTGCCTTTAAATGTCTTTCTTATCTACAAACGTCTCTCTCATCTTCGTATCGTTCTAAACCCAGACAAGACTAAAATAGTATGGATCCTCCCTCGTCAACATAACATATCTCCTCCCCCTGTATATTGTGCCTCATCAATCATCATCAAAGTCCACAATCTCACTTTCTTAGGATTTCATTTCGATGATCACCTTTCCCTAAAACCCTTCGTTCGCGACAAAGTCCGCTCGCCTAACTTAATTCTACGTGACATCCGCCTAACCGCCCCTTATCGATTTCCGTTCCTTGTGTCCCTTCTTTCATCGCTTCTTTCCCTAAAATCGATTACTGCCTCAGCCTTTTCGCCAATTCTACAAAAGCCATCATCCTACCATACAACGCGTCATCAACTTCGCAGTTCGAGTGCTCCTACGTCTCCGTCGCTTTGATCACACATCTACATATCTTGACAAACTCTCCTGGTCCACAATCTATATCCGTATACAACTTCGCCTTCTCGTAATTTTTCTTCTCATCGCTGTCGTCTTACCATCGTTTATCAACCTCCCTTTCTTAGACGACACTCGTGCCACATCTCTATCACTACGTTCCCGTAATTCCCTCTTACTCTACGTTCCCAATTATTGTAACAACCACGATCTTTGATCCTTCCTCGTCGTCGCCCCACTAGCCTGGAATCAGCTCCCACTCGACGTCCGCCGCGCTCCATCCTTTATTACATTCAAATGTCGCCTCCGTACCCACCTCATCGACACATGATTTAGATTTTTGTTTTTTTTTGTTGTTGTGGTCATGTAAGCGTGCGCCGGAACGCATTTGTCACGTAAAAAATAAATCTTTAAATAAAATAGTAGCTTGAACATTGATTGACTTATCCGATCAAAAGACTTAAAAGACATCCATAAAATACGATAGCTTCGATTACAAATATATCTAGTGTGGACATTAGTTTTTAAGCTACTGGTCATCATCACATCAAGATCTTTAAATTCACATACTTAGCTTATCTGAATATTATCTATCTGATACGGTGAGTTGAGTGAAGAACCAATGGACGTGCGCACATTTAGACGGATTAAACCTCCAACCATTTTCCGATGCCCATCTTTATAGACATGTCAGATGATCTTGAAGAATCCTCATGTCCCTCCCATCTCTAATACGCCGCCATATCTTAACATCGTCAGCATACATAAGACATCAGAACGATGTAAACATCAGATGTAACGACATGATGTAAACATCAGACGTAACGACATCTGATGTAAACATCAAATGATGAGGACATTTTTCATATAGAGTTAATCGGCCTCAATTTAAAAGTCGCGATGATTATTAAATCTATAATTACCGAGTGTTTATAAAATATTAAATTCTGTATAACAATACAGTTGGATCACTAAAGAAAGATACAAAATTATTTTACTGATAACATAAAGCTTTCTTCCAAATGAATAATTTGCATCCAATTTTCGTTTAAATGTTGTCAAATTACATGAAGATATTATACTCAAAACAACTTTTCAGATTAACAACTCAAAAAAAGTTATGTATATCATGTGCTTGGCCGCTAAAGACAAATATTTTCTATGAAGTAAAGTTCGATCCTTTATTCAAAATAATTTTGATAGTGAATGATTTTTTGATAAAAAATAAAATTGGCCGTGTCCTCAGATACGATAAATATGTTGTTTGTAATACCTTAAACCACCGTCATAATTGATATATAGTACCGCTTACTAATTACATACCAGATCTAAGAATTGTTCTGGGTAGGCGGCATCTCCTGAATAATAGAACTTTATATAATGAATATATGCTATATATTCCTAAATAATATTGTTATATCAATATTCCTAAATAGTCCCTGAATACATAAAAAGAGTTAAACGAAAAAGATGGAATTATCAAGATTTTAACAAATGAGCGACCGTCATTGTAAATAAAGTTTCGGCCAATTGCCGTCGTACTATTGGCATCATTAGGCGATCTTTTGGATCACTAGAGGTATGTAGCTTTAGAATAATATACAAAGCCCTCATCGAATCTCGCATGCTATACACATCTCCCACAGTGTATCCACATCTGCGCAAGAACATTGTGGCTTACGAATAAATTCTCCGGTCGGCTACTCATCTTGTTCCCGCTGTCAAAGACCTGCCGTTTGACCAGAAGTTAGAAATCCTAGGTGTTTCAACGGTTTGTGAAAGTTTGGTAAAAGCTGATCTTATGCTGGTATGGAGGGCAATTTTATCGCCCACTCATCCCCTCAACTTCATGTTTTGCCTACGCAATTACGAGCAATTACGTGGACATCGACTGACGCTCAAACATCGAAGAAAAGTCCATCGACACTATCAGGATATCAGAGATCGAGCAATAAACAGTTTGAACAGGTTCCCGTCATCTGCAATTGAATGCCGGAACATCCGAGAATTTCGGCGTGCGTTGAACAATGTATTGCTCTCATAGGAAGTCAAACATGATTTGGATTTTTTTGTTTTACTGACATTGTACTTTTTTACATTGAGATCCAGCCAAACTAGCCACCGCTCATCGGCTATTGCATACTAATAATAATTGTCACTCACAAAAACGTACACAGTTAGCGTGTGTTCAAGTGAATAGAACGACACTAACTTAGCACAAAAATCATGTTAAATGAAATTAAAGCAACACCACTAGCAGAACATTTCAAGGATCACTCTTAGCACAGGACGAAACACATCAATAATGTTTTACTGAGTAATATTGAAGCCATTATAATATCCTTTTAATATTTGGGGGGAAAGCTACAAACCTTCATACGGTCCTTCCTGTAAGTTGTCTTCGGACAAAACTAACTGTAGCACTAACAATCAATCTATAATTTTAGAATAGCATAAGAGATGGGAGAAATCTAGCTCGCAACTATATACATTCAAACCTCGTGTTTCCCTAAACCCAGTTGGCAATGAATTGAACCGCTCATATTGGGTTCAATTAAACAGGTTACGGTCTGGTTTCGGTCGATTTCGAAGATTTCTGATCAAGGTCGGTATGGTGTCATCTACGAACTGTGACTGCGGCATTCCACAAACTGTTGAACACGTCTTGATGTGCCCCTTATCAACATCCAGGAATCAGTTAAAGACGTTGACGAACAGCTCAGATTATGGATTCGATCAACAACCTTTAAGTTTTGGTACTGGTATTTGCTCGCTGTGTTTCTGTCAGACTGTTTTTGATTGGTTTATACCAGATATATATTTAATATTTGTTCAAATATTCAAATTCGTTTCCAATATTTCAGTGGCGCACGTGCTCACAACTTTAAAGGAGAACAATTGTAATCAGTAGGTTACAAAAGTAGGTTGTAATCAGTAGTGAAACTTTGATTTAAACTAACTGGTTGCAAGTTATGCTTTTAAATGGTGAGCATGTGGGTAACTGAAATATTGGAAATGAATCTGATTTATACAAAATCCCTTATCATCTTTGAATCATTCTAATCAGTACTTGATCATGTCCCGCATATTGCATTTTTCAAGGAAATCACTTAACTGATTACAATAGTTCTATTTGAAAATTGTGAGCATGTGCGGCACCGAAATATTGGAAATGAATTTGATTAATAAAATTGTATTCTCCTGTTAAATCATTCGAGTTAACATATATCTATTTTAGTTATAGTGATAAGGAAAAATGACATTTTGATGCAGAACATCTAAAATAGAATAACGACTAGAAAAAAGGGTAAATGAATTTGTTAATTGAACGCATCAAGCCATTTGGTATTAGCGAGAAGTCTAATATTAAAAACAACAATGTTGAAATGAGTTGTTATATGATACGAACAATAGATGTAAGCTATTCAGATCCCTTCGTTCAGATCCACTGATATGAACGATCATCGGATCCAAAAATCGATAGTTTCAATTGTGGTATATGGGATATTAAATTACTCATAACATAATGCACAATCCAGAAGTGAATGAGATCGTAGGAAAATCACGTAAGCTCACTAACATTTTCTTCAAGGACAGCTCGATCTAAACTTTGAGCTGATCTGGACAGTACTGGATTTGGAGCCACATGAAAATTCGCTGTTTCATTATTAATACTATGAGTTACACAATCACATATTGATTAAACAAATACATTTTACCCAGTTTCATGCACATTAAAATAATAGAAATTTTTATTTTTTTATATGCTTCTAAACATGATCAAAACATGGCATCGTCATCTTAAATATGGTGTTCAATTAGTGTAATTAGATAACGCAATCATTTTCTGTAAATATTTCATAATCATTTAAGAGAAAATATATAGTAATTATAATGTAATGTATAATATACATATAATATATAACTACGATGTATTTATATATCGTACTATATACATTATATATTATAATGTAATTTATAATGTATATATATTGTAATGTATAAAACTATACATAAATATATAATATCCATCGTAGTGTATATTTGGTTCTGATAATGCGCTCGTGAAGGGAATTTATCAATCAATTTATATCATCGAGTTTACCAAGTAGCACGAATAAAAATGTCATGCATCTTTTAATTTATTTTATAGTTAAGATATCACTAATTTTGAATTCGGCTTTACACTGAATTATTTCCTCAAATTCATATTTTATGACTTTAAATTTATATTTTAAATCGTATTAAATGCTTTAACGTAAATTTTTAATTATTAGATGTTGAATATAATTTTGATTCTTTCATGTAGGTTATATTTTATCTAAATCGTAATTTTCTCATCTATACAATAATATATCAATTTATTTTTGTTTAGATAATCACGATAATTCGTTTTTATAAACCCATGAAAAGTAAAATATTTAATACTATGAATCTACACAGCAATTTGGCAACGAATTTATTTAAGCAGTCCAGTGTGAAGGCATTACAGCAATTTAATTACTTCATTGTGCTAGATTTTGAAGCAACTTGTTTAAAGAATGAAAAAATATGTCCACAAGAGATTATTGAATTTCCTGCTATTATTTTATCAGATAAGTCTTTCCAGCCGATTGCGCATTTTCAATCTTTTGTTAAACCGGTATTTAGACCACTTCTATCCGATTTTTGCATGGAATTAACCGGCATTACTCAAAAACAAGTAAATAATGCGCCTATATTTCCTGAAGTACTTAGAGCTTTCGATAAATGGATCAATGAATGCATACCAAACTGGAATATAGAAGACAACTATATATTTGTGACATGTGGTAATTGGGATTTGGGCCGGATATTACCGGAAAATCTCATTTTACATAATATGCAGCTACCTACCTACTTTAAAAGATGGGTAAATATAAAAGAATCATTTTCCGATGCAACAAACAAGTATGTTTCTACACTGCCAGCGATGTTATCTTATTTACATTTGCCAATGCATGGTCGCTTACATTCTGGATTCGATGACTGCATGAATATATGTCGAATTGTACAGCAACTAGGTTATCGATATCATCACATGTTCAAATGTGCAAATGTGGTCAGGCAAAAAGAAAACAAGCCAAATAGCATTCATTGAAGCCATAGCAAACTAAACACTGTTTATCTTAAAAGATTTTGATGTTTCTTATACTTTTATGTACAATTGTTTCAAAGAAATTCGTGTTAGAGTAAATTTGTTTAAACAAATTGAGTAAGTGATTTTAAAATCACACACGTGATGATGTTGGTTCATGGTGTTCATTAGATGATTAGTTTCTTATTCGAGCACAAAGCATATTATTATCGACGATCCATAAAAATATTCAACCCGAGAACTTACGTTTATTTTTTAGTTTTTATTTTTTAGGTTGTCATTTTTGGTCCACCTATTTACTATTCATTGAATCAAGTGGGTAAAAACGGATGTAAGATTCCTGATACTGGAGTACGAATTACCTGTCGTAATACGATAATTACACAGAAAAGATCGATTAAGTGAGAAAGAACTTTTTGGCAAGGATATTAGAGATAGAGAACAGATAAAAAACTATAAATTGATTGTTCACTCATATTGGATTATTTATTAGTGGAGAGAGTGAAGAAAAAAATTTATTTAATCTCGAATTTTCAATAGCCTACTGCTATCATCATGAGTAAATGTTACAAAAAATATTTTTTGTAACATTTACTTCTGATGATGATAGCAGTAGGCTATTGAAAATTCGAGATTAAATAAATTTTTTCTTCACTAATAAATAAGATAAAAGATTTTTGGTTATCATCGACCAGATGGTAAAGGTTGTTACCATTGGTTGTTAAAAAAATTGTTTTTTTTAGCAACATAATGGAGTAACATATGTAAGTAATGAATTGATGCTACCTATGACGTTTAAGAGACGTTAACCCATTACAAATAACAGTATATAATTTGTTGGAACCAACAACAGTTTAAATAGCATGAAATCACCATTTCGTTATCTGATAGCACGTGCCAACTCGTTACCAAACCATTTGTACTTGAAAGAATATGGTCTACGTGTCGCAAGGGGAAAGGTGTAAAACAGATTAGACAGTATTCTGTGAATGAATGACCAAGTCACTGAACACTAAATGTTCCAGCACAAGGGCATTTAGCCAATCTCAATATCGCACCAATTTTATCGTAATCAGCATTAATTACACTAATCGTTTTCTTTGAACAGACAGGACGCAAAACATGACCAGATATAATGATTCGTAGAGTGCAGTGATCACTTAATCATAATGGTGGATCGTAGCAAAATGGGTCAACGACCTAATCACTGGTACATTACCATAAATCTAGCATGGAATCACAGTTATTACGGAAACGAATACCACAATGAACAAGATGACAGAGTAAGTTCATTGACTGCATCAAATAAATCAGATGATTCTTCATTTAGTTATCTGATAGCACGTGCCAACTCGTTACCGAACCAATTGTACTTGAAAGAATATGGTCTACGTGTCGCAAAGGGAAAAGGTGTAAAACAGATTAGACAGTATTCTGTGAATGAATGACCAAGTCACTGAACACTAAATGTTCCAGCACAAGGCAACTTTACCAAACTCAATATCGCAACAATTTTATCGTAAACAGCATTCATTACACTAATCGTTTTCTTTAAATATGAAGGACGCAAAACATGACCAGATATAATGATTCGTAGAGTACAGTGATCACTTGAGCATAATGGTGGATCGTAGCTAAATGTGTCAACGACCGAATCACTTGTACATAGACATAAATCTAGCAGGGAATGACAGTAATTACGGAAACGAGTACTACAATGGACATGATGACAGAGAGTAAGGTCATTGACTGCATCAAATAAGGCAGATGATTCTTCATCAGGTCCCAGGCATACAGTATTCGAGACCCAATTTAAATTTGGAGTTTTAAAATCTCTGCAAATTAAGGTATTAACAGCATTTGAACAATGAAGTTTTAACAACTAGATTAAGAGCGATGTACTGAATCGAGGACTACGATAAACAATACAAAGGCAATTGGGCTTACTTCGCTCATCCATCACCTTAAACCAAAAGATTACAATTCCATTATCGCGACACAAGGCTCAATTACAACATAAATAATATTATGATGTATATAAGCAGATAAAGCTGCCTCCACTGAAGATTTGACGTTAACAATGAATTACTGTATATCATTGAATACCTATTTTAGAGTCCATAACAATGTAATTTAACCAGGTTTCGATAAAAAATAGGATGTCAAAATTTTCAAGATGTACCATTGCTTTGATTTCATGCAACTTGTTAAAAAATACTCTTAACATTGAAATATAGTATGTTAAAACTGGCTTTGGTAGATGTGTCGGGAATTTTATAGATAATTGATTTTAGATAATTCAAATATCAAAGATAAATCCAGATGATCGATTTTTAGTAGCGAGCCACTAAGTATAATGTTAAGCTTTGAGTGAGTGTGACACAAAGATGTTTGATATTTTGTAGCGTAATGTATCGAGAGCTGTTGATAAAAAATCGAGTGAAGACTCTGCGCTGCAAAACCTTAAATTTCGGATTATCATATTTTCATAATTCCTTCGACGCTTTGAAAACTTATGTTTAGTAATTAAAAACTTTTTCTGTGGTCTTTCAAAAGGAGAATATTCAAGCCCTTTAGTAGATGGGAGTTTTACAAAATTAGAGAATACATTTCGTTATATGCAAGAACAGCGTTGAGTCAGCAAGGCCGACACTCTGTTCTTCTTATGACAAGACGAAAGATATTTATAACGCGAAAATTGTCGAACTATGATGATGCAGTTTTGCAAAACACATACGAGAATTGATTAAACTGCAATCATATCATTTCGAATATGTAGGTAATTGTTTACGGCACTGGATTCAATTAGGTTTGCTAAAAGTACACCACAAGGCCTATCAGTGATCTACGCCCAGAAGGAAATACTAGGAAGAAGATCACTCTTACTATAAGGACATCCACTTTGTGTTATGTATTGGAGATTGAAGACATTAGTATATTTGACCAGGCCGAATTTAGAGCAAGCAGTTGCTCTGTGCAATCAACTATGTAGGCAAGGTATTCTGGATTTTTCTGGTTGATTTACAAAAGAAGGGGTAGTGATCAAAAGACTTTTGAGTTGCTTGTGGTCAACTACAACACAAGTAGCATGAAGCCTGATATAATTTGACAGGCATGATAGAATGAGTTCTCGGATGTAAATGATTGCCGTGAATATTAGGTGACTAATATGATGACGATTATGATAGTGATTATGATAGTGATGAAGGTGAACGAGACTCGATGGATGGCTGACCGTTCTAAAATGTGAGGGATATTCATTGCGTGATTTAAACCGGAGTCAACACGAGAATCGGTATTATAGTCATCACCAGTCTGAATTGATTTCTGCATATTAACTTTTGAACTTGTTTGTAAAATAAAGGCATTCATCTTCTTTAGTTTTTAAATAGTTGAAGATGATCCGTTATTGATAAAGAATTATTGTAGTTGAATCACAGAAAGAAGAAAATTTTATTTGATATTTCGCAAACCTCTGTTAGCATCTTCAGAAAATTACAATGTTTTTTAAAATGTGCGTACCAAATTAAAATAAAAATAAAAATTTACATAGTTGATAATGATATATTATTGATAAAGGATTATTGGAGCTGGATTAAATAGTTGATAACGATCCATTATTGATAAAGAATTATTAGTGCTGAATTTTTTTTATAAAAGCGTGTACATTTTAAAAAACATTGTAATTTTCCGAAGACACTAACAGAGGTTAGCAAAATATCAATAAAACATTTCCTCCTTTCTTTCATCCAGTTCCAATAATTCTGGTTAAGGAGTTTAGTAAAAACAACGACATTGCTAGAAGCAACGCTTATTTAGTTGTGATAAAAAATAAAATGTGGATTCAAAATTTTAATGTTCTGTGCCATAATAAACGTTTAGTGGGATTTGATAGGATCAGTTAAGATACGGTATCATTCTAGCTATATCGCATTGTTTCAAATCTTTAGAAATAAATATCCATATCTATTATTTAATACAGCTTTTATTTAATCAAAATTTAGCTTTATTTAGATCAAAAGCTTTTGATAGAAAAAAGGATCACAAAATTTCATTTTTATCTTACAGTTGTAATATATTAGTTTATATACATCAAAGCTACTAGAGAGGATTCATCTATTTCTAAATAGATAATTGCCCACTTGGTTTTAAGTAAACGAACCCATTTCAAATGAACAAATAGATTTAACAAAGGCATTCTTCCGTATGCTGTCGTCTACGTATTTGATTTCCGTTTCAATAACTTAAGTTGATTCTTTCGTATCTACGATTAGACATCTTCCCCATAAATAGTCATTTTTCAAGTGATTTAGCATCATCTTCTATTATTCAGTAGTATAGCATAGAGTTTGAGCATATGTATTTTAGTACTTGTGCCTAGGTCGGTGCTTATATAGAAGCGAGCGGTATTTCTTACATCGTCGTGAACCCTCGCGATGGTGTGGGTACCTGTTCTACATCTAAGTCGTTACATGCGTAATTAGCAGATGGTGACTATATTATGAACCTACAGATATTGCGCTATATTGAAGTCGAAAAGCGTACACCGTGTGAACATTACAGTTTACAGGGGCAAACTATTTCGAACATTTGATGCACTAAAGCGAACCAATTTCAATGAAGTTTGTCTTCATTACGTAGTTCGCTACATAATTTGCTGTGAGAAAGTGCGTTGCTTTGTATAAAGTATCGCTAGAATTCAGCGTACAATTTATATCTGAATATTATGAATATAAAAATCCAAATATACAGACTACCGATGTAACATGCTCATTTGATAACCGAGAGTCTTATTGACTATGTTCACAGAGAATTGTAGCTTCACAGAGAATTGTGAATTAATGGTCGTGAAGGAAATCTGCCACTAAATCACTTAGTGTCTCATGACTTGCTCAGTGAATCCTGGCCGCAATGCGCACCTGTAACGCTTCTCTTTTAAAACTTTGCTATGAAATTAGTCAAATATGCTAGATGTTAGTCACACGTTCAGCCTGAAGTTTGAGAAGTGAATTATTAAACTTAAATTATTAACTGTTTAAATTGTGTAGTTATTACAGAAACAAGCAGAAGAAATTACCATTTGTTAAAAAAAATATATTTCGATAGCTCCTGCTATCATCATCAGGATTACAATGAAATTGTTTTCAAATGTTTCAAAAATTGTGAAACATTTTATTGTAATCCTGATGATAGCAGAAGCTATCGAAATATAGAATTTTTATCAAATAAAGGATAATTTTTTCTTTGTTCCTGTAATAACTATATATTTGAAATGGAAGAAGATTATGCGTTTAGTATTTGATTAAATTGTGGTTTAAAACCAAAAGCGAGATGAGCGTGGTAGATTTAAAAAATTCAATTAATCTGTATAAATGGCATGTTTCTAAATAAAAAGGTTCTCGTAATTAAAAACAGTAAGTTGGATGATCGTGGGGCCAAACATTAAAATATGGAAAGTATTTTGCCACTGCGTCATTCGGCTTGGGTTGCATAAACAAATCTTACGAATTAGAAGAAAATAGCAATGTGATAATCGTTACCAATTAGGTTTGACACTGTTTTATTTGATTAATTAATTTTTTGTAAAATTAAAAAATTAATCATTTTTATAAAGATAATGATATAATTTTTAATGTACAATTTTTTCAATCTAATGATTTAATATTACTAAATTTGTATTGATCACAAATTAATAAATAATTTTTTATAATAAATCAAATATTAAATTAATAATTTAATTAAAATATGCGCTTTATTAGGTAAGTATTTCGAATAATCACTGAATATAACGAACTCAATTGTGAAATAATTCAGGATATAACATAACTTAGCATAAATTTAAACAGATTGTCACTGTCCTCATGGAATTAATAAACATTTTTGAATTTTAATCGTGGAGGCTTTGTCTATGTTATAATTTATTGTAGATTAAATTAAATTTTAATATAAATATCAATTAAAAAGTTATTGTTCAAAATTTAAACATTTTAATTTAGATAAAAATTTAATATCAATAATATATATATATATATATATATATATATATATATATATATATATATATATATATATATATATATATATATATATATTATATTAAGGTAATTTTGATTTAATTACATCAATGTGTCAGCTTAAAAGGCATTTTACCCACATAAGAAGTGTAATAATTTATTCGACGTTTTCGGCTAATCGAAGTGACCTTTTTCAAAAAAGTACAAACACAGACATATGCACGTAGAAGTCAGGAAAAATTCAAACTGCAGATACTGCAATAATTTGGTATTTTTAAAATTTATTAGACTCATTGCCCTGCATCCTTGCCCCTGCAGCATTGATGAGTTATTCCAGTATAATTCAAAGGAAATAATTAACCTCTGTTTAAAGGAAACTGAAATTATTAAAATCAACTTTATGGTTATTGATAAAAGCATGATTCAAATTTAACGTAGATGTATAAAAGCAAACCCAAAAAGAACAACAGATGGTGTAGTATACACCATCTTGATTCTTGTTGAGGCGAACAAGAATCAAGATGGGTAGGGAGGAGGTATTTGAATGGGATAAAAGAGGGATCTCGACGGACGTCGAAAGGCAGCTGATTCCAGGCGATGGGGAGGCGACTAGGAATGATCGGAGACCGTAGTTTGAGTAATTGGGAACGTGGAGTAAGAGGGAATGACGGAAAAATTTTAATAAATCTAAATTAAAATTTAATAAAAATCTAAATTAAAATTTAATATTAATTAATATTAATAGTATAATATGTTAATAGATGTTTACGTTTTGTTGTACTGTTTGTTATTTTTTGTTCAAGAATCTAATTTGTACCTGAATCTGGCGATGCAGTTGGGCTACACGGTCTCGGTTCAGAAAGTTCGCCAAGATCCATATCTGTATTTTATAAATGTGATCATTAGCAGTAAATCTTAAAATACTCTTATGTTACCGTCGGAATTAAGAAAGAAACAAGTATAATGAAATGCTCCGCTGTAAAATTCCAAACCGATAATTGCAAATATAATAATTCCAAACAGAACTAAGAGACCGATTTGTAATATCGGGGTCATTGCTTTTAAAATAGTTTTTAGTACAACTTGTAAACCTAAGAACATTTAAGTGATTTGAAAAATAAGGGCACAAAGAACATTAAGTATACTTGGTATGCCTGACACAAGCTTTAAGGGTCTTAAAACACGAACTGCTCGCAATGTCCGTAAATCTAACGGAGAGGAACTGCTGACGAAATGCGTGATAAACCTAAATGATAATTTTGATTTTAAAAATAAGACAAACTTTAAAAATCGAAAATTTGCAAATATTAGAAAAATCAAATTCTTTGAACAATATGTTAGATTTTATTTTATATCTAAGCAAATATTTTTATTTTCACCAATTTGATGTTTGAATTGGTCAGTTAGAAGTTACTTATACGACCGAAATGTTCATACATCAACACTATGCAGAGCACTATTAAAAGATTACTATTAAAGTAATTATTTTAATTACTTTAATTACTATTAAAGTAATTAAAAGATGTTTTAATTTAGGGATAAATTAAATATTATTAAAATAGAAATAAATTATGAATAATAAATTAGTATTTTATAAATTTTATATTACAAATTTATAAAATAAAATGATTGGACAATGGCGACACACTATAAAGAGAAGCATTAAAACAGAATAGTAATTAAAAGATGTTTTAATTTACGGATAAATTAAATATTAATTAAAATAGAATTAAATTATGAATAATAAATTTGTATTTTATAAATTTTATAAAATAAAATGATGAGATAATGGCGAAATAGTAGCAATTCATTGTGACTGGAAAATTATGAATTTATATTTAGTTTTGACTTATTTTTCATGTGTCCATCAAATTAAAAACTAAAAAATTATAAATTTTGAAATATTATAATAAGAATTTTTATACATATTTATGTAAAGATTAAAAAGTTTGATTTAAGAACCCGTATTAATTACAATTTAAAATTTTTCTAACCAAAAGTTTTAACACACATTGAAAATCAAATTGTTTGTATGTCATTATTGATGTTTTTCACGTTTGATAATTTTATATAACTAACAGAAATACAACTTTGTAGATTTTTAAATTTATCATCTGACCAGTTTAATTTTTTTTATTCTGAATCGTTATTTTTACCATATACATTTTCATATATAAACTTTAATTTTGCCACGTTTTCGAGTCAAATTGAGACATAATTGAGAAGACTTGAAATATATAGATTAAAAATAAATGATTAATTTTGTATTTACATTTTGTAACATCCAATTAGTATTTTTTGCTTTCTTATTAAATTATCTAAGTAGAAGTTACTATTAAGTTATTATTAAGTTGACAATTTTTAATAAATCGTTCGATTTAAAACGATATTTTTCAAAGGCAATTAGGTATAGATTTATTTTCATTCTCCACTACTGTCAGTTCATTTTAATAATATTATATACCAAATGGTACGAAATAGACGTAATCAAATAAAATATAGATAATATGATATATTATTATATATTATTATACATTCAACAACATACGAGCATTAGCTCAAATAGCTGGCTCACAATAAGTTTGTAAATAAATTAATTAGTTTTTAAAATAAGGAAATGCAACACGAAACATTGCTTGATCCATTCGTAGTCTTCTTTTAAAAGCACTAAGTGACCTGCATCCAACGGTGTCTGCATCAAGGTTGTTCCACAGCTCAACAATTCTTCTATCAAATTGCATCGCGCCCAATTTCTGTACTCTGTTTCTTCGAATAGTTAAAGAATGACCGCGAAGAACATTTGAACAACGTAGTTGAACCCTACTCCGAAGAGGGTGATGAGGACGTTGGAATAAATGCCAAACAAGGCACATATCCATGTACCGACGGGTCCATGTGACGGTCTCAAGTCCTAATGATCTCAGTCTGTCTTCATAAGGCAGCGACGCCAACGTTGGTGCTAGCTTTGTTGCCCTGCGAAGTACCCTCTCTGATTTCTTATGTTCATGCACAGTACGTGGGTATACAACCGGAGCTGCATATAAAAGTCTACTCAATACATGTGCTAAAATCAGAGGCCGAAGAGCAGTCGGATTAACGCGAACAAACGCGCGTCGAATCATACCTATCATTTTATTGGAGTTGGCACAAGCTTGATCAGTGTGCTTTTTGGTTGATAAATTAGAGGTAACCCATACTCCTAAATCTTTGTAACTATCGACACTTTCCACAATACAGTCCTTATATGTGTAACAAGCTGATGTTAGTTGCTTGCGAGCATTACCAATAATACGCATGTGTTTGCATTTCGAAACATTTATCACAAGCTTGTTTAACGCCGCCCACAACTCCAAATTATCTATGTCAGTTTGCAAATTATCAACATCCTCACTTGAATGAATGGGCCGCCATATTTTTAAGTCATCTGCATACAAACATGATCGAGAGCGAATGCACCCAGGCAAATCGTTAACATAAATGCTGAATAAAAGCGGACCCAAAACTGAACCTTGAGGTACTCCAATATGACATTCTCTAGACACAGACAATGACCAATCGACAAGTACTCGAAAGCAACGATCACGAAGAAATTCTCTAATCCAATCAACTATTATGTTTGGGAGTCCAGTATTGACAAGATTCTGAAGAAGTAGACCATGATCTACTCTATCAAAAGCTTTAGAAAAGTCGAAGAATATAATGTCTGTATCGATATAATGTGTCTTATTCGCTGTCCAATCAAGATGAGCATCAAGCAAATTTGAAACAGTTGAATAACCCTCCCGAAATCCGTGCTGATTAGGGACTAAAATTTTTCCTACACGAAAAAACTCAACCATGTAGCGATGCACAAACCTCTCCAACACTCTACAGCAAATGCAGGTAATGCTCACCGGCCTATAATTCTCGACGGAAGAGCGATCTCCCTTCTTGAAGTAGGGAAGAACAATTGACTGCTTCCACACATTAGGAAGAGATCTTTCCAAGATTGACTGGCGAAAAATTGCACAGAGAGGAACGCAAATTGAGCCTGCTAATCTGCGCAGATAAACAGAAGGTAGTAAGTCACAACCTCTTGAATTATTTACTTTTAGACGGCGTAATTCGGAATAGACTTTAGCTGGCGTTATCAAATTGTCAAGGTCCAACTCAAGACACGTGTCAGAGTAAGTGTTCAGCACACTAGATTCCATACAAAAAGTTTGATGTTCATTTGCGGGCTCTACTGAACTGCAATAGTGTGCCGCAAACTCTTCAGCTAGGTCATTCGCAGAAATGTCATAGAAGTAGTGACAAATCGAAGAATCAACAGCTCCCCTGCTTGATAGGTACTGAAAAAGGACCTTTAAATCGTATTTACACTTGTTAGCTAATGCATTCTCAAATGCACACCGCTTCTTTCTCTTCAATGAATTGAATAAATTTCTTGCCTGTTTAAAAACATCATAACTACACTCCCCAACTTTGTAGCGATTGAAGATCAAATTACGAGTCCTCAATGCTGAACGTAACTCAGAATCGAACCAGGGAGAATCTTTTCGACGTGTCCTGCTTCTAAGTGGAGAGAATAAAATAAGCAGCGACTCTAAGGTTCTCTGAAAGTAATTCCACGCGCCGTGTACTCCAACAACAGCGGGATCTGGCCAGGTAGCTGTTGAAAGTATTGACTTAATTGCACCTGTGTTGGTTTTGAAAGCATTAACCACTTGATTTTCACGCGGACCTCGAGTATCTTCTTGAAACCTTAACCTAATGATCAATACGCAATGATCAGACATACCGATCGGGGCATCATAACGGATAGCGTTAATAATCTCACTGTTCGAAGATAAACATACATCTAATAGAGATCTACTGTCACTAGCAAAACGAGTGTAATTTTGAACATGCTGAGTTAAACCACAATAGATGATACACTCCAGAAGGTCATAGGAAGCATGGTCACAAGTAGGAAAAGCCGTATACGAATTCCAATCAACCGAAGGCATATTCAAGTCACCAAGTATTAAAACATTGGAGGTACCTTTAGAATAAAGTTCTACTTCCCCAATCAGTTTATCTGTGGCGGCCAAGGGTGAACGATATACTACCCCCAGAACAAGCGGAGCGGTATGCATGAATTTTACCCGACACCACAAACTTTCGACTTTATTAGAAGAAGAAGTGCTAAGAATAGTTACTTTCACATCGTTGCTCACATAAAGAATAACACCTCCACCTCTTCCACTTTTACGATCACTGCGGAAAACCAGATAACCAGGGATGGAGACTTCATTATCAATAATATCACTATATAGCCATGATTCTGTGATAGCGAGTAATTTAGGACGAATTAACTGAACTCTATATCTCAGTTCATCTATCTTCGATATAAGACTGCGAACATTACCATGGAGTATTTCACAATGCCCCAACATACCTCTGGGAGTATTCCTATCACCCCTTACACATCCAAATAACCCGGACGCTAAACCATTTAGACTCTGTTTATATTTATATATATGTTTAATATTTAATGATATTAGATTCGTTATGATATGTTTTGTATCCAATCATTAAAATACTTAACAAAAAATGAAAGATATTGTACATACCTTCGTTGGTAAGCTCACCCTGTTGCGACATGCAGACTAAGGTCTGCTTATCGCTACAGGGTGGTCTTATCAGTGTGGCACTTTAGCTATAGGGCCACACTTATGAGATCACCCTGTAGCGATGAGTAGACTAAGGTCGAAACGCCCCACTGGGGCAAGACGTCTGTGATAGGCCATTCCGGGTTAAGCTTCCCAACGAAATTTGTAAAAAGCATGCAGGTTTTAGGCCTTTTCCCTATTTGTGTTGTAAATAAAAATTGTGGCATAAATTCTTTCCGATTAAAAGCATCACAATTTACGGTAAAGTAATATTATTATATTATTTATTAACATATTAAAATACTTACCCAGTAACAATTACAATGAAATCGATAATATTCCACATGCTTCTAAGATATGACCCTTTATGCAGCACAAATCCTAAAGCAACTATTTTCAATAAGGCCTCACAACAGAAAATTCCTAAAAAGTAGATTTCTGTCTTTTCCTGAAAGGTATTTTAACATATTCAACTTTGAGGGTACAATTTTTGCACTAAAATTACCAGAGACTTTGATATTGGCGTTTTGTCGGATGCCGGTAAATGATCCTCCATTCCCAATACAACACAATTTGCTATAATCGCTAGTAATACCATGTATTCAAATGGACTACGATGTTAATTTCGGATAAATTACAATTTTGCAAATTTTTGCATAAATACTAATACGATAAAAAATAAAGTGCTCTAAATATTAATCTCTTTATATTTAATTTTTAAAGTGGGGTAAGGCTCACGCATTATTAGAAATGCGCTTATATTACATATGGTAATCCACTGTGTTGCCTAGCAATACTTCGAGAGAGATATTTGACCTATTTTCAAGGGTACACTTTTCTAAAGATACATTGGCAAATGCTCGATATGTAAAATTTTTAATTGAAACAAGAATGTCATGTTGTCCACAAGGAAAATCACTTATTTTTATATAGTAAAGATGAAATATTTTAATTTACATGAATCATTTTCGAATAAGAATTCATGCATATCATTTAATGTAAAATATAATGCATAATAAAATAAAATGTAATGATATTAACTTCAAAATTATTTAAATAATTTAATAAACACATATTTTAAACTATAAAAATAAAATCAAAGAGAAAATGGTGAAATATATAATTTTATAAAAATAAGTTTAAACTTTTAAGCAGAAAATATAAATAGAAAATAATATAATGTGCATTAGAATAAGATAAACTAAATAATCAAATTGTATCCGACGAAATCGGTCATTAGTATGTATTTGGCCTCGCCTTCATGCTGGGTTGAGGAATATGGACCGAAACCTGATAGAATAGCAGTTCCTCCTAAAGATCTCTAATTCATATTCTGATACACCGTCTGTTATTTATTAGTCAAATTATTAAAATTGATAATTAATGAACCTTCAATTTTCATTTTAGAATAATATATTAAGCTAAATAATCAAATTTCATCAGAGGAAATACGTCAATCGCACGTATTTGATCCCGCTGCTTTGCTGGACCGAGGAATAGATACCGAAACCTGAGAACATTTCAATTATTCACATGACATCTTGTAGTGAACAAAATGTCATGTGATATCATGCGATCTGGCATTTCTTGTAATCACGAAACAAGTTATTACATAGACAAGATATAGTTCTTCATGATATTGTTTAAATTCGAGTATTATTCTTACATTTATTTATTTTACAAAACACATAGACTCATTAACTCATCTAATTACGTAATTTTAATGCATCGATTATAATCGATTGTAATCCTTGTACGTTTTTTGTTGCATCAGTTTTGTACAATTCGATTTTAAAGCTATCTTACCCACGAGATTCTTCTGATAAATTTTAAACTTTTAATTCAGTAGTAATCATTATGCATTAAACGGCAAATAGTCAACATAAGTATATCTTTACTACTTAACATAAAACTTTTTCAGATCACAAAAAGGACCTACAGTGTATTGAATAAAGACCTTTAATAATTTGTTTAAAAAATGTGAAAATCTTGTTTGCATCTGAATTTACTTCTCTGGTATCAAAAATAATTTATTATTTGTTTAATTAATAAATTTATTAATTGGTTAATTTTATCCATAGCATTTTCGTATCACGATTATCGCATTAACATAAAAGCCTGATTTATATAAACCCGTGAGAAAAATTTACTTATAATTTTTTATGCATAACAGATTAAGACTATTCGTCACGTGCCATTGCTAAATATTTTATTAATAAATATTAATTAATTTTTAATAGAAAATTAATAATTATTTAATAGAAATATAACTGTAGGATTTTTACCCTATTATTTATTTTCTGTTTGTAATGATGTTTGATATGCCTTAAGAAAAAATTATGAGTACATTTTTCTTCAAAATCACATAAGTAAACAATTAATTGACAAAAGTTCTAAAAGGAGTAAATTATGTTCGATTAAATAGAACTTTTTTGCTTTGAATTGTTTTAATTTTAAACTTCATGTATTAGTTTCAAAGAGTTTACATCAAATTTCATTTATTCCATTTAATTTTATGTATTTTTAACAATTAAAATACAAATTATAAAATATTAAATTTAAAACTTTAAAAGGATACTTCCAATTTATAACGGCACATGCATATTTTCTTATAAAGTTCTTCTTAGTAAATATGAACAATGATGAGTTTGAAGAATTATTTACCGATACCACAAATTTCTTCAATTTTAACATTAACGATTTTTTACCAAATGCATTGTCTTGATCAACCTTGTCATTGATTACATTCATGTTTTTTCTAAATGTAAGGTTAATTACAGCTGATATTTCAAATATTTTTTGAAAAAGTAAATTTTTGAATTCACATTTATAATCTTTTAAATCAAATATTTTCAAATAATTTTTATATCGTTGTGGTATAGGAGAAATAAAGTTGATAATATCAATCGTTGATTGATATTTTCAATATTATTGATATTATCAAATATCAATGATATTTCGTCGTTATAACTACTCCTCCGTATGGAAGACTTTCAACTGTTGGTATCGGGATATATAGTATCGATAATAAAATCAGAAGGATTACCAGCTCAAAATAATCGGAAAATCTGTCTTACCGAAAATTATTAGTATGCTGATCGTTGAGTGCAGTACAATTAAGTACCGACAGCAGCTTTCAACATATTGCCATATTCCAATGGAATCCTGGACCGTTGCTATCAAGCATCTTTGATTCAACCTGTAAGATATTAATGCCGAACGACATGATGCAGCAACAAATGAATCGCCTGATATGAATAGAGATTGTCTAATAAGAAAGTTTCCAGTTTACGAGCATTGTGCCATTGAAACTTAAGCAATTTATCGGAAATGCTCTTTTTCAAAGGTCACACAGGCAGCCGAAACGTTATCGAGATGGTTCATACTACTGATGAACGCTGCCGGTCATCTCTGACGTCTAGTAGTGACGAAAAGTAAAGGGGATCGTTGAGTGTAGTCCAGTTAAGTATCGACAGCAGCTTTCAAAAAAGCTGCTGTCGGTACTTTTTTTGAAAACTTTAAAATTAAATATACAGTTTAGCAATTTTTTATTTCTTTGTTATACATTAATTACATTTATTTTGTTTAATATATTTGTGATATGCATTAATATGGTTATATATTTGTAATTACATATATTTAATGAGTATTTAATATATGTATTAAATATTTAATATATTATAAAAATATATTAAAAATATATTTAATATATTTTATTTAATTACATATATTTAAATTTAACATTGCTTTAATATAGACATATATAGTCTTATATTACAATAATTTAGTTAGATATTTGTAATTACATATATTTAATTATATATTATGATTTTAGTGATAATTGCAGTCAATTATTTTCGAAATTTAATTATAAATCTTATTTAAAAAGGCAAATTTACTGTTTAAAAATTCCAAAGTGAATGTGTTTAAATTAAGTTATTTATGCACTGAGTTTATTATTATTTAGAGACATCATAAAATAAAAAACACTGCTTCAAAGTCCAATTATATTTATCGACTTTAAATTTGTAATTTCATTGTTTTTAAAAGATAACAAATGAAAATTGTAACTTCTATTTTTATGAAAATAGAAGTTGTCTCTACAAATTTAAAATGATCGACAAATATTTTACTAAACAATGCTTTTCAAATAGCCAAATACATTTAATAAATTTTGAAGATAAGGCAAGGTTTATTACTAAATTACTATATTTTGATGAATCATTACATGCAGAGCAGACTTCCTTATCACACCTAGCCGAGATGATAGTGGCCCGCAGCACACATCAATCAATTTAATTGTCGTTGTTTGTTTTCTCATAGGATCTATTTAGAGGATACAGTTTCATTTTAAATATGTCTGAAGGCAGCTGAAACGACTGATGGTAGTACTGATAAGGAAGTTTGCTCTGCATGTAATCGAACTCCGGTTTTTGGCAAAATTTACAACTTTAAAACTGGAGCTTATTGGCTCCAGGAGCACAGTTTTACACATTCTGCGATTAAATTATAAAACTATATCGTCTAAAGGGGTCCTGTGAGAAAGCAAGCAACGACAGCAAGTAAAATTCCTGCTGAATAAATTAGGATGATCCGGAAAGCACGTTATTAGTTTAAAGAGGCTATGCCCATGCTACTACGTTAGCAAATTCTCGGAGATGCCTTTTAAATAT
Source organism: Pomphorhynchus laevis (assembly GCA_012934845.2). NCBI lineage: Eukaryota > Metazoa > Acanthocephala > Palaeacanthocephala > Echinorhynchida > Pomphorhynchidae > Pomphorhynchus > Pomphorhynchus laevis. Next base: position 9,125 of record WNNJ02000990.1, on the reverse strand, counting down.
ATCACAAGGCAGCCGAAACGACTGATGGTAGTTCACCCTACTGATGAGTGCTACCGGCTACCATAAGCACTAGGAGTGATAAGGAAGTATGTTAAACATGTAATCGATTTTTAGTTTTTGGCAGCATCGACTATTGTAAAAAATGAAACTTATTGGCTCACGTATATCAAAATGCTATGTTTGATAACATCAATCAATAAAAAATTTATAAAACTTTCAATTTTACTTTTATCAAAAAATTGAATATTTAAAACATTTATTAAATGCATTCAAAACGTAAGTACATAACACCACGTTAATAACTTGGTTGATAATATCAAAAACTTATCAATCAAAACTTTCAATTCTATTTTTATCATTAAATTAAATATTTAATTTCAATTTGGTAAATAGATTTTTATATAGATATACTTGATAATAACAAGTATATACTTGATAAAAATATATACTGGTTTTAATCATATATAAGCCAACAGCAATACTCTACATTTCATTATTGGTGGAGCTCATCAGCTACTGATCAAATAGCTACGCTTCACGTTTGTGCTTTTAATGATGGCTGACCAACACTCGACTCGTCTGTTGTATTGATTACAAATTTAATTAAAATAATTTCTGATTTCAAACTAAATCAGCGTTGGTAGGGTAAGGATCTTCCTTCAATTTGAAAACCTACCTATTTTCGCAATTAATTCCTATTTTTAAACTAGTCATCTATATTTCGTTTCATAATTTTAAGTTGATATATTTGTACATTCATTGTTACTGTTGAAAAATTAATTTTTTTTATTCTGCGGAGATAATCATTGAAATCACTTGAATAAATAAAGGATGTTACGGGGCGGCAATATAGTAATCTAGACAGCCAAAGTTTGAGGAGTATTTGGTGCATATAATAATATAGATATTATATATATTATATAGAATAATGCAGTTTTCCATAGTTAATAACAGTTAGTATTTTATTATCTAATTATTAAATTTTGATTTATTGATTTAGGATTATTAATTTTAATTGCAGTGTTAAATCGGACTGTGTTTAACTGTGCTCCTGGAGCTAATAAACTCCAGTTTTATAATTGTAAATGTTACCAAAAACCAGAGTATGATTACAAGTAGAGCAGACTACCTTATTATATATATAAATATATACATATATATGTATATATGTATATATTGAATAGTTGCTAGGTCACACAAGGTGACTTTCGCATTGAAAACCAGCTACAGAATCCTTCCTTCATGATATCCAATTCCATACACCCTTACTATTAACGGCACCAAGCCTGTCCCCTGATTGCAGAGGATCTCTAAACATTCTTAAAATCTGGACCCTACTGATTTCAGTAGAGTCCAGATGGCTTTTATGCAAAAGACATGGTCATTGTATGTATTAAACCTTCTAATATATATTAGAGAACGATCATCGAATAGTATTCTGAGTATTTATGCATCAAACAAATAAATTTGTTGATTCCAGTATTCCTATATGCGCTGACGAGGCAATTTAAAAATGATTATTTTCAATAGTTGTGGATAATGTTATCACATTTTTATATTAAAATATATTTTATTATATTTTATATTTTAATTATATAACAGTAAAAGTTATAATTATTTAACAGTATTCATCAGTAAGTTCATATTATAAGAGTGTTTAGATATCCTCAATCACAGTTTAGAATGATTCATCACAATGATGATTTTTGAAAAGTAATCATCATTATTGCAAAGTCCACAGCCAATCACAAAAGTGATTCGGCAGTATATTATATACTGCCGAATATATAATATATTATATTATAAATTGACTGTTCACTTATTGGTTTTTATTATTTATTTGTGGAGAGATTAGTGGTATTTGTTTTTCTTTTTGATCTTTGAGACGGTTAATTTTATTTATTATATTCGGCAGTTTTTTACGGATAATATTCTCACATTTTCATTATTATATATTTTATTGTATTTTATATAACAGTAAACTAAAACGTTGTTCCAAACATACCATACATGATAAGTTCATGATATTCGAGTAAATAAATCAAAAGCCATGTGTTGTAACCATGGTGATTGGGATACTTGTAAATATGTATTGAGTGTTCTTTTATTTATCGAAACTAAGCGGTATGCAAATATTTTTCATATTGATTTCTTTTATCAACTTAATAAAACCAGTATTAATGATAAATAATTTATAAAGAAGGTGTATATCTTGATATGAACATTAAATTAACATCAATTAAAACTACTATTAATTTATATCGTAAAGATGACATATTTAAATTTACAAGAAACATATTTTTGCATGAGCATTCATGCATACCATATAATATAAAATATAATACATTAAATAATGAAATTTTAAGAATTGCAACAATATGTAATGATATTAACTTTCTTCAAAATCATTTAGATAATTTAATAGATACATATTTTAAACTAGGTTACTATAAAAATATAATCAAACAGAAAATAGTATAATATATAAATTAACACAATAATATTAAAAATAAATTTAAAATCATTAGCGGAAAATTTTTATGAATGGATAATAAATAATATACTTTGTATTAGAATAAGATACTTGTAATCAAATTTAATCAGAGGAAATATGTAATTAGCACGTATTTGGCCCCGATGGGTAGAGTAATTAGAGACTGAAATCTGATAGCACAGCAGTTCTTCCTTATGACATCTAATCCTTATTCTTATACATCGTCTGTTATTTATTAGTCAATTCATAAAAATTGACTTTAAATTTCATTTTTTTTATTTTAACTTGATTTAAATTATAGAAAATCTAAAAACAATTATTAATTTTATTATTTAATTATTAAATTTTGATTTAGCATTATTATGTTTTGTTTAGTTTATAATTATATTAAATACGTAGACTCAGTTAGCTGATTTAATTAAATCAAAAACATGTGTTTGTCGTATTACTTACAATACAAATTTTGATTTAGCATTATTATGTTTTGTTTATTTTGTAATTATATTAAATACGTAAACTTAGTTAGCTGATTTGATTTATATTTTATTGTTGTAGACACCAAGTGAAGTAGACACGAACAATTCTAATAATTGTTAGGGATTAATTATTGTAAGCAATTAGTAAATTACTGCTATCAATTTAGTTTGGTCTTCTAAATATTTCATGTATACCTATAGATGACATTATTACATTAATTTAACTGATGATATCAATTAATTTAATCCTTTGCATGTCAACGTTAATCATGTAAATCATGTCAACGTGTATTTTGTCAAAAAAATTGTTAACACGTTTTTTGTCTTTAAATAAATAAAAGATCTATTCGTAAAATAAATAAAAAATTGTAATACTGTATATATAAAATACTGATAACGTTAGCAATGTAAAGAATCAGCTTAAATTATAAGTAACATTTTATGCGTTGCTTATAATATATTCCCAAAAATATGTAGTAAATTGAGCAGATTATGTGAGCATACTGTTAGAACCAATTATTGCTTCGCATATAATCTTGTTTTAAAACAGAAATTGATGTAGAAGAAAGCAAATAAACCGTGTGTTCCCTGATAACATTCAAATGGAATCCCGATTCGTAATTGACTTGATTCGCCAATTTACATGCAACTTACATGTGTTCATGAGTTTGAATTTTCACATTTAATTAATATCAGATTGTATTCTGTAATGAACTTTTTTTGCTAAATAGATGCATCGTTGATATATCTATTTTCATAGATAAAGCTATTATATATATTATATTATATAATATATATTAATATTTATGGAGACAAGACCATTACATAGAACTGTATTGTTTTTATGATCAAATATGATATTAATAGGATCATAATATCATTAACTACGAATTGCTAATATCCAAACTTACCACAAAGTTCAAATATTAATAAGTTAAGTTATGAGACTTGATTTATAAATTACGTTATACATAACTGAAATAACTTAACTGATTTATTGATAAAAATAATAATTTATGGAAATTAAATCATTTAAATAATGATTTGATAATTTAGATTTAAGTGATTTAAGTAATGTGAGTAATGTATTAATATGTAATGTATTAAATTTCTCTTAATGTTTTAAACCATGTTATAGTTAAAAATGAATAATACAATTTGACTTTAAAGTAGAATTTTTATAATTCACTATTTTGATAAATTCATTATTTTTTACTTGTATTTTGGAAAGGAATTGAAATTTGTCGTTTTCGCTAGACACTTTTGTTTCATTTTATTTATGAATTATATAATTATATTAATATTTATTATATTATAATAGATATTTAATTTTTTAATATTACAATATATAAATCAAAAAGTTCCCTCAAATGAGTATGTAAATAATATCAGATCAACTAAGTAAGTCTACGTAATTTATTTACATAATTTATTTCTATAATGTAAAAATTGAAATTTAAAATAAAATCAATTTTTATGATTTGATTAATGTGTTTCTGCTCTTATTCCTTAACTCATAATAGCAGCCGGGTCAAATATATGCTAATGACGTTTTTCCTCTGATGAAATTTGATTATTTAGTGTAATAAAAAATAAAAAGTAAATATACGAAAAGGATGAGAAAGATTAAAAATTGAAAAATATGAAATAAGTAAAAATTATGATTAATAATTTAAATATATTAAAAATGTTAATTTTTACTCGTCATTCCGGTACTTTTTAACATGGCCAATGACATATACCTTTTGTCATTTACTGCTGAATCATAAATACGCTTACATTATCTCGTGATAATTATTATTTAAATTTACGCTTACAGAGTGGATGTTAAAAATATTTCTGTCAATAAATGTTTTGCAAATTATGGATAACCTTGTCAAGCTACTAAATGCATTTATATGTATTTTCATATATAAATGTATCAACATTAAACTGAAATTTATAGAAATTATTATTTAAAAAGTTAAAAAGGTGGAAAATGTCTTTATGTACATCCATAAATACATTAGGAAAAAATAGCTTTGTTCCTAACTTTTCACAATTTAATTTATTATATAATTACAAATCGGCATTGATACAATATTTTAGCGATAATAGAATTAATTTAGATTTATTTCCCTATAATAAAAGACGACGCATTTATAGTATATAAATTCGTCGTCTTAGATGCATTTTATATTTAATTACAAGTTTCGACCTTATAGACATCAAAAGAAAAATGTTGAAATCGGTAGCGTCGGAATTAGCATATTACGCAACAATTCAAAGTGTGTTTATTACGTTTTCGTTATTCACCAGTGTGCCTTCAACTCGATATTTTTATCATCAAATGCTTTTAATTACATATTTTATCAAACATAATTTTTAAATTGTCAATGCATGTTGGCACGTCTGTTTTATTCACTTACATTTCTTTTATTTTGGTTATTTGCATGTGTTTAATGCCGAAGAACATTGATCCCTAACAATAGTTTGTTGAACTGAGTAAACTGTCGCAATAACAATTTTTTTGATAGTGGACTTTCCCCTAAAAATGATGTCAACAGCTTGAACAGTGCTTGTTTAGTAAAAATATCTTCAAAACATCTACAATTTAAGTTTTCGTGTTTGTAATTTGATTACATAACTGTCGTTTTTGCTAAACCTGCATGTACAATTAAGTTTTTACGATTTAATCTGTGATTTGTTGGTAAGTAGTCGGTTGAGATTGTGTAGAATCAAATAGAGCTCAGTTGAAGATGTGTCATATCGATTAAATTAATTTTGTAATTAGAACCGTCCTTTAAACATTTACATAGCATTTTCGTATAATTTCCAAAACAATCCTGAAACGCATGCACAATTTATGTTTTTAAATTCTTATCGAGGAATTGATACTAAAATATGTTTTATACCGTTTATTTTAACCGTCATATTATTTTAGTCATCATATAAACTGAAATTGGTGTTTATGTAAAGTTAAAAGCATTAACTTTACTTAGCATTAACTTAAGTATTAGCATGGGTTTCATTGGATTTATGTAATTATGGATTTTAATATAATATAGGTATCGCTCAATTTTCTAATTATATCCTTTACATCTTCTAATAAGGTATATATCTTATTTCTAAGTTTAAATCACTACGTTCATATGTTGTGTTTACATCAGTATATCATAATATTTTTATCGTTATTATTTAATAAAATTTTCTAGTAATATCATAGAGTACTACTGTAACATAATCAGTGTTACAGCTATGTTTAATATATGTTTTTACCCTTTTGATGGCATTTTCCTTAATTCACTATTTTCAATTAATTCTAGATTATGGGTACATATATGTTCATTTATTTTATCAAAATTAAGAATTTTGCATTTTAATTCTGTTTCTACAATGTTTTTAATGACCTCTAATCCTTATTTGTTATGAAATTGTTTGTTATTTTCATTTTATTTTTAATTTTGGATTCCAATATAATATAGGTATAGTTTTATTATCTAATTCAACATTTATACCCTTTTTATCCATTATAGAACAGTGACTTGTAATAATTGTTTCAAAACTCAACTCACCACCTTCATATGTTGGATTTAAATTTAAATCATTAGAATTAACCTCTTTCATTAGTATATCATAATAAAGCTTTTTGCATATGAAGACAAAGTTATTACTAGCTTTATCAATAGTTGTTATTATATAGTTATTCTTTAATTTAGTAAGTTCTTTATACATATCTTTATTAACTTTATCCTTCCTTTTATAATTGTTTGTTATTTTCATTTTATTTTTAATTTTATCAAATATATAATCTTTCCAAATTTTTATCTTAGATATATTCGAGCTTTCACTATTAATCAGCTTACTAAAGTAATCATTTAAGTTATTATATAACGAATTGTAAATTTTATTTTTGTCGTTGTTATTATTTAATCTATATTTATACCCTTTTGATAGCAGCTTTCTTAATTCACAATTTTCAATTAATTCTAGATTATGGGTACATATATGTTCATTTATTTTATCAAAACTAAGACTTTTACAATTGCATTCTGCTTCTATAATGTTTTTAATGACCTCTAATCCTTATTCTTGTATATATCGTCTGTTATTTATTATTCAATTCATAAAAAATGACTTTTATTAATATTTATATTGACTTTTTTATTATTTATACCCTTTTGGTAGCATCTTTCTTTATTCACTATTTTCAAAATTAAGATTTTATTTTAAAAATTAAACTATTTTATATTATCAAAATTGAGACTTTTGCAATTACAGAAGTCTTGTTCTGCAATTGCAGAATTTATTATTATTTAAAAATGTATTATTTAATTATTTAATTTTTATTATTTAATTTTAATGTTAATAACAATTTTATAAAATCTCATTAAAATCTTTTTTGATAACACAGAATCAATTATCTAATCTGATTAATTAAATCTACAAATTATTACATAATTTGATTTTTTATCGCAAATTTACCTTTAAATCAACTTTCATTTAAAAGTATACTGACATTATAAACTGAAATTTAAAATAATAGTAAATTTTTATGAATTGACTAATAAATAACAAACTTTGTATAAGAATAAGGATTAGAGGTCATCAGAAGGAACTGCTACGCTATCAGGTTCGGGCCCTGTACTTTAAACAGGGGCCGAAAATATTCCTATTCTAGCCGTGTGATATGAACTCCAGAAAACGGAATAATTTTATGCCTTTTAATATATAGAAGCAGCAATTCCTAATCGATTAGAATAGATTCTACATATTAGCTAATAATAAAATGGGAACCGAATTAGCTATTTATATTAGCTATAAATGTTAGTATTTTTAAAAAATAAAACACAAACTCTTTTATAATACACGTTCTCACCTTATACTGATTGATTTATGAAAGGAATTTTAAAACTGAAAATTTAAAGACAAACATTTAATCGCTTGATTTATAAAAGTAATTTTAGCAACATATGATGCTACAGATATTAAAGTGTAATCAAATTTAAACCGCGTGCAATTATTGGGTATGTATTAACGGCAAGTCAAGTTTAAACGGATGGGAAGTTAATGATTTTGGTAAACAGAGCTTGTTTATTTTGCAAAATGTCTAGATTAAAATAGTTTAACATGAACGTTTCACAAGTACATCAAACTTATACCGAAATTCAAACACAAAGCATGTAAACATTTTGAACTATTTAAATTTATAATAATAAGGAATTTCTTAAATAATAACAACCACTAAAAAATAACGAAAAGAGACATTAGAAAAAAAAACAAATGCAGTTCAAATAAGACAACTCATAATAGCATTTAGTCTTCATAATGATGTCACGGCCTTCAGGTCCAGCGGGATCTGAGCCCTCCAGCACATCCAACACGCCGCTCTCCGACTGAACCACCCGGAGTCTTTCACCCACCGAAGAATCTAATCGAGACGAACTATGCTCGGTAATCGCGAGATGAAGAGCTTGAGAAACCTTAAGTATTTGCTCTGGATGACGTCCTATCGAAAATAAGACTAATCCCGAGATAGCCAAAGTACCCCAGAGGCGCACTTGGGTTTTCCCAATCAACGACAGATGCTGAGCCCGTTTCAGGGTTCAACTAGCTTTCTTCAGAATACGCTTAAGTCTATCCAGGTCAGCTTTCGCCGACCAGTTTACCGTAACAGTGAACCCCAGGTATTTTACCCGACTTGTGAAGGTAGAGAGTGGTTAGTCAATATGGAAGATAGAGCTGAGAGTGCTAGTCTCTTTAATTTTTTCTTTGTCGCAGAGGTGCCATGAAAGACAACCACCGGCGATTTAAACGAATTTAAAATAAGATTGGATGGGGTCAGCTGATCTGTTAATCTTAAAAAGAAACGGCTGATGTCCGAGGCGACATCTTTGCACCTGCGTCCAGAGAACATGGCCGTGGTATCATCAGCGTATACCATTAGATGTTGATCACGTTTAAAATTCTTGAATAGTACAATGGAGGCAGCAATATATAAGATAGGAGAATGTAGAAATCCTTGAGGCACACCCGTAATAGGGTATAACTGGCGCGCATCAGGGTCGTCTTCATAGTAGAATCGCTTGGTATACAGTAATATCTCCACCCTGTTAACAATTCTCGCAGGCAACCCGAGGGACCTGAGAGAGGAGATAACAAAGGGAATGGAAATG
>WNNJ02000989.1:0-47714 GCA_012934845.2 Pomphorhynchus laevis | reverse complement strand
GAATCAAATATCAATGCTTAATACAAAAGTAATACACTTAAATTAATCAGTGCATTACGACACAAACGTAACTTTCTGAACAAGGATTAAGAATCAAATCAGTTAACTGTTTTAAGTTGAGAATTAGCATTAATTTAAATGTAGAGGATATACCGAAAATATGCGTTAAATGGAAAGTAGAAATAGTTTCGCAAAATTCGAACATTTAATACTAACTGTGCTATAGCAACATTAGCGTATTGATAATTCAAATTAACAATATGTTGAATATGATGCAGCATGATGAGTATCGGCAATCCGATTTTAGAATTTGATTTTACTTTATGTTAAATGTGCAGACAAGAAATCAAGATATTAACATTCGAAAACTTAATGTAAAAACAAATTTCCTTCTCGATATTAAAAATTATATTTTTAATATCTTATAATATAAATGCAAATAACAAAAGAGTGCGTACTAATTTTTTTTTGTCTTTATTCGAATATTATTTTAAATTATGAAATTGGACAGCCGAAATCTGCTATATCTATTATACAAATCAAAAAATTTCAAAAATAATTAAAATTTTAAATTTGAGTAATCAAGCATAATTAAAATATTCTTGTATTTTAATATTTATAATATTATAATTTACATCATATTGCATTGGCATTTAGTTCACAACAAATTCAAATGCGAATAATAGGTAATAATATACTTATTTTCAGAAATATATGTTGATTTATCAGATTTAGATGGAGCCATAAGACATATTATTCAAAATCCATATCATGTAATGAATACCACACTAATTGCACAAATCAGTAACGATATTACTCGCAAAAAAACAAAGAACTAGTGGATAGGTCAACTTTTGATAGATCTCAGTTTAAATTCTAAGCACGTTTAAACTATAGGTATGTTCATAGTATAAAGAATAAGAAATAAACTACCAATTACCAATGGAAAAAGGTGTTGCTTGGTTACTTTTATACATTAGAAATTTCCAGAATGTTCTATCTAATTACAAATTGATGAAGTTTTGGTAGTGTGCTTATTTTGAGTGTTTAAATTAGTAAATTACTGAAGAAGGATCATGCTGAAAGCTTTAAGAAGAAATATTTTGTCATTTTGTTGTTGAATTTGGCTCGGTTAGTTTATATATAAGCTTAAAAACCGGAATCTAGTCAAGACAAGAACAAGACGAAAAATAAAATTTATTATCAAGCTTTCGGCAGGATTGCCTTTATTAAGATATATTATACGCCTGATCTCAACAGTCTTAAAATATTTTGCACACGCAACGACAGTTACAAGAAAGTATATATATATATATATATATATATATATATATATATATTAATTTAAACAATGACATAACGATAAACCGATTTTACAATTATATATATTCATTCGTTTGTAAAATATATTTCTTTCGATTGTTCCAATTAAAAATTATTAAGTCACAATATTATAAATTCAACAATTATAAATATAACGATCCAATAAGAATCGAAACGTGAAATGTAGGTTTAGGTCAACAGCTGATGAGACCCACCCAGGCTGATTAGTAGCGTCCTGCTGTATCAAGAATAGGAACAATACCTGTGAGGATAATGTCGTGCCACAACCAGAAGAATTTCAGCTCAGATGCACTCAAATTAAATTAAAACCATTTATTGCAAATGACAGCATGATAAACAGTGATCCAAATAGCTGATCACACACATAGGATAGGTTGTTAATAGATAGTTAGAATATGACCCGTACCAAAAGTAATATACAGAAATGTATATCTACATCACTGGAGCAGCCAGCCTATTGGATGTAAAGTTGAATGACGATACAGACGCCATAATTTCGAATCTGATAAGCACCAGTGTACGGAGTAAGCAGATAACAAGGGTCGAAACGTGAAATATAGGTCTGGGTCAGCAGCTGATGAGACCCACTCAGGCTGATTAGTAGAGTTTTTCTGAGTCAAAAATAGGAAGAATAAGTGTGAGGATAATATCTTGCCACAATCTTAAGATTTTCAGCTAAGATGCAATCAAATTAAATAACGGCCCAATGTTTACAGTTGTCTACTAAATAATTTTGTAGGTGAATAAGTCATAGAACTATATGCATTACATACTCCATTTCTATGAAGATAATCATGTTATTTTTAAGTAAATAAAATATACTAAAATTCAATAAGCGAATTTCTCTTTAATCAGTGCTTGAATTTTAATATTTTGTCCATATTAATTAATTGTTTCAAAATTGCGTTAGGAGAGAATACAATCATTAGTTGGATCTTTCTTTAATAAAAAATTAAATAAATAGTTTTATTTTTAAAATAGCAGTCAAATAAAAGTCAAGAGTCTTTATTACGTTTTACAGTCATTTTTGCGTCCCCCGTAGATGCAACAAGCGCTTCAAGATTAGTATCACGGCTATGGAATCCCACTGTCTGCATTTGTACACGTTCGGATGCAGTTGTTCTTGAGTTTGGTTTTGTTGTTGATTTGTCGGCTGATATTGCTGGGGATTAAGACGATCTAATGGTTGAAACAACGAAGCAGTATAATCTTGATTTGAGTATTGTAAATTTTGAAATACTGTTGTTGCATAAGCTGTTTGTCTATTGTTTGGTGATCGAATAGAATCCACATCAGATGAAGTAGGTTGACTATTCATTTGATTATCGACTAGACCGCTTATATTTGAAGATATTAACTGTGAATATACTTGTAGGGATGTGTCCCTAAGACGAATTGGGTTCTGTAGAATTTGTACAATCGTCCTCAATGCTCGAGTATTTGTGCATAGAGCACGAATTTCAGGTATTGGCCACTGACTTATAAACTCATGAATTACACGATGTACTTGTTCTCTTTGTCTTTCGTCCTGTATAAATTCATATGTACGCAACAGATTAAGTAGAATACCAGGATCGCGGATAGAATTATCCATGTTTGGGTTAAAACTGGATGCCCGCAACATGTCGATTAACATGTGAGGATTTTCAGCAGCGCCTACTAATAATTTTTGAGGGTTTATCGTAGAATACCGATTAGTGTTTTCGCTTGACGTAGATTGCAAAAGCGACTCTAAACGGTTTGAATTAGATACATATGATCTAGACGAATCGACTAAATTAAATTGCAAATGATTTAAAATGAATGCAGCTCGATTACTTTGAAATGTAGTATTCTGAGATGCCCCCGGGTTAGGCAGGAGGTTTGTATTTTCAGTTCCTACTTGACTAGTGTTAGCTGTAGTATATGAGCTAGAATTAGTATTCAGAGAATTATCGCCAAACTGCTCATGTGCCCGATAAATCGCGATAAATTATCTGTCGAACATTATATCTGCTCGGTAAACTCTCACGGTTAATCAGGGCTCTATCATGGTTTCTCGTAATTTCCTGTATAGTTGTAGGATTACGAATCATTTCCATTGTTTGACGCGTTAAATCCGGATTGTTAACGAATTGTGAAACCTCGTGGTTCTGCTCCCTCACTCTTTGCATTTGTGGATTGTTAAGTTTAATTGAACTAAGCAATGCAGGATTACTCATAAGTCCTTGAGCCAAATTATTACTTAGAAGGTTTTGAATTGCATGTGGATTAGTCTAAATAGTGCCAAAAATATTTTTTTTGTATTTCAGTAAAATTTGAATTTCCAAATGGAAGGCACGAAAATGGTACAAGTGGTAATCTGGATAATGTTGCGGTTCCATCGGTATGTTGATCAATACTCGGTTGATGTGATATCAACCCCTCCTTAATTGTTAGTGATTGCTGAAGTGACAAAGAAGCATTATTTGGTTGTTTAGATGTTGAGTGATATGCCGAAGGTCGTCGTGGAGACATGAGTTGCAGGACATGCATGTAAACCTCAGAATGGTCGCCTTTGACGAAGGAAGCTGTCCCAATATTTGAGTCATGAACTACCTCAACTGACTGGGCCTCGGGCTGTGCAAGGTTGCTCATAGAAAAGAGTCGCGGAGATGGGTCGTCACAATATCCAAGACTTTTCTCTAGTAAGGGTTGGCCCATCTCGTCAAGACTTTTGAGGATCGCTTTAGCATTTCCTCTCATCAGTGCGACGGACAAGCGCTGAAATAACTGACCCGCTGTGCTACAATACGGGGTACCGTTTCTACATGACATAGAACGAGCAATGAAACGAATTAGCTTTTCCCCTTGGGGGTTCCATCCTCCGTAAGTTTCAACAACTGCTGCCGTAAAACTGTATCCATTCTCCTCTAATTTGCGTTTATATTTCCTTTCCTTGACACAGGTGGCATACTTGCTTGCGGCATAGCCAGGGATCTCAGAAGCCATGGAAATATAAGCATTTTGTTGTGGGTTAGTAACGGCAAAATAAACTACTAAAGGAGGGTCCTTATAAAATAGAATGTCCGCCGGTCTCTCTCGCAAACCACGAACTAGCTTGGGTACCTCCTTTGCCACTCTAAATCCAGCAGAAACCGCTGCTTGAAAGACTGTATCCCTCAAGTTATCATGTCGAATTCCAGGGTTGCCTCCAAACTGACATGTTAGGGCGTGAAAGCCGAATTTGTCTGCCATCCTAAGGCAGCGTCTGCATCGATAATCACTGTTGCAGAGAGACATCCCTAACCAAAGACGTAGTAGCACAACAAATTCATTTGGTGCCGAGTTCATATATGTGGCTTTGCTAAAGACGGCCTGTAACCAAGCACACGCGTGTGGGCATGAAACTGCCAATAATCGGGCAGTATTGAAGCGATCGACATTCTCCAATAGCCTGCGGCGCGACACTTCGTCAATGTGACAAGATAATCCTCGTTGATTTGTTTGCAGATTTTCTACATGTTGCGGAATAATAGATTTAACGAATTCGTACCCAGGGAAAGTTACAGGGTCAAGGTTTTATTGGCTAGCGACAGTGTCTACACTGGACAGGAAGGCTGCCTGAGAGTGTTGGAAGCAGCTTCGAAGGCCCAGTCCTCCCATCTTCAGCGGTAAGCAAGCTTGCATCCACGCCCACTTATCGGATTGAATAGAAGTGATATTGCTAAAACACTTCAATATCAAGCGGTCGAACAAACGGAAAAACTCTTCGGCGAAGGCGGGGTCTATAGTGCGCATTAAATGGTTTACCCGTGGAGCGGATGCGCAGCTACGAAGCAGGATGAATGCAACTTGTGGGTCAGGGAGATTTTCGAGCGAGTCCAGAGTTTGACGCAGGGATGGTAGAACAACATCGACAAGGTATCCCGAACAATGTTCCTTAGACCCGATGGAACTTCCAAGAATTGTAAAGTTTTTTGTGGTGTTGACCAATGTGATCCATGGGCATCTGTTCTTTATCAAGTCGACCTTGTCTGCCTTACCAATTACTTCGGTATTTTTCCAGTTAATAGACAGTCCAGAGCCTTGAAAATTATCAGCAAGACGAGCCAGAGCCTTGCCCACCGCCACAGGAGTACCACCGATTATTCCGTCGTCGAGGTACCACCTATTTAAGCTGATACCTTCAATCTCCGATATATGGACCACAATCGGATCAATGGCCAGGCAAAATAGAACTGAACCAAGAGGATATCCTTGTTGTACTCCTCTTCGAGACTGAAGAGATTTCAGGCTACCGAACCGAAGGCTCGAGATAGTGCCGTAGCCCCATGATGTCCATCGACTAATTTCTGGAAAATTCTTACTGACCGCGTTGACGAAGGAATTCCGGTTCAGCGTATTAAAAGCGTTAGCCAATTCGATTTTAGCCCAAACCCAATTGACATCTTGATCATGAAGTTGTTGTAGCCGACGTGCTTGATGTACTATCTGTTCCATTCCGTTCGGCGTCGCCAAACCGAGCTGGTGCAGTTGGAGGGATTCGGCAAATCGCTGTAGAAATTTGAAGCAAATGCACTTAGCGCAAAGACGACGTAATGTCTCCCAAATGGCAATGGGGCGGATCCCTCCATCTGGTTTGTTTAATGCCATGAGATTAGCACCGGCGACAAAGGGCACGAGGTCGTTCGGGAGAGTACCAGCGATCATGTTGTTGACTAGTGATGTTAGGCGTTGAAGCAAAACCGCGTGATCTACCAACAGCATATCTCGAATATGTTCTGCCCTCAAACCTAAACAGCCAGGAGAGGAAGAGGATGGGAATTATGATACTGCGGCCTCAACTATGTCTGAGTCAACTGACAAGGGGGTACTCAAAGATGGTTGTCCAGGACTTTGGAGAACATCATGTAAGGGGTGTAGCTCTGTCAGTCTTCCGCGCAAAGATTCTGAAAATTCGCATGTATTATTCGACGTAAGGCGGCGCATTGCCTTTCCGAAATTGTCATTTCTTGCCAATTCGATGACTTCCATAAATTCATTTTTCTTATCATTAGTTCCTCTGAATTTCGTGGATGATCGAAACCCCGAAGAGAAAGGCAATCACGCTCTCTTCCATTTTCGAATTTGTCTATAAGCGCGCTAATATTAGATCTAGTGTTGTCTCCGGCATGGTGCCGACCTGAGGAAGTCTGTAGGAAGTCTGGTTTTATTTTTTAATTTTTAAACAAGATATTATGAGGGGAACGGTATAATTTTACTATATAGGATTTCAACCTTAATTTCGTGATGATGTATTTAATGATAAATCCTAGCATACGCACATTATTACGATATTCTGTAAAGATATAAATGAAAAATTAGTTTATTTCGATTTATTTACTTGTTAAACATAATCACTGGTAGTATAATCATAATGAACAATGTCTTTTGAATTATTACAATAATTTATTAAAAGTGATATCCCGTAATTTGTTTCATTTTCGTTTTTTCGTTTTTCTTATTTTCTTGTCTATTTTGAATTACACTTACGCTTTTGTGCATTTAGACAGAGATAAACGGAATTCAGACAAGCGCAAATTCAAACCAACTATTTAACTTAAATGCCGATCAACAGAGCAAGAATTCTCATGCAGATGTGTGCTCTATTTGTGGGAAGCGCCTTCGATTACTCAACAACCAAAAGTTAAATACTCGTAGTGAGGTGTCATCGGTAAGTCTTTTGTGCACTTCCATATACACCAAACAGTATGATGAAACCCAGAATATTATTTATACTCGTACATAAAATTGTACATTATTTAGTCTAAATTTTTAATAAAAATTTAGATAACAATTTTTAATACAAATTTAGATTAAATTATTATCTAATAAATTTTTAATTTAATAGATTTTCCAATTTATTAGTAGTATTTAATATTCAAAGTATTTAAATTTTAATATTTAGTATTTTAAGTATTTAGTATATTTAGTAGTAGTCTGTCAGTTCTATATTAAAGCCAGTAAATTAGATTTAATGAACTATACAAATTATTTGTTGCGTAAAGAGTAATTTAATTTTTCCTAATAACAAAAATATATGATAACTGTAAATTAGTCTATTATGATATTGATATTTTATTATTTAACAATAAAATTTATGAGCATAATTTTATTGAACATTTTATCTGTTCTATTTTACTGTTGTGATGCGCCCTTATCCTCCCAAATCTGTATTGTAAGGATAGGTAAATATTTTCAATCTAATTTTGAATATGTTAGGCTGTGGGATCATTCGATTGAAGATTTGAATGAACATCACAGAAAATTGAAAAACAAAAAATACGTTTCAAGTGTAACAGCTACATTCATCCTAAGAGAAACGTATGTGTGATTAAATATTTCAAAATAGTATTTAATTGTATTTTTTCGAAAGTGCATGTAGTTACATTCGAAAGTTTAAAAGATGTAATATTCAAAAATTAAAATAACTTTCGTTTTCAATTTCCTGCTGTGTTTCTTAAAATCTTCAATACACGATATTAGAAAATCGAAAATTTTTCACGAACTCTGCTTCATCATTGCTAATTGTTAAAAGAAAATATTTTGGAGTTCATTGTTTCGGTTGTATTTAGCCAACTGCAGAATGCCTCGCTTGTGATATAGGATGTAACAATAATCCTAATCCAAACACGTTTTCTGCATCCTGCGAAAAAAGTTTGAGTGCTTTTACGTCATATCCTGGTATATTCAGAGAAGAAGGAAAACATGAATATCAATCAGTGGTTGAACTATTTACAGAGGAGCAAGGTAATTTTGCTAAAATAAAACTATAAACCAAGATACAATTTTAGCATAAGTTCATTGCACGATTTGGAAGGACCGGATCTCGGTTCATTATTAAAATTTTAACCGCACACATGCTGGAAATAATATATTTTCATTGTAGAGATAATATTTGTACTGTATATTACTAAAATAAGTTTATCTGGGAAAATATAGACATATACTTTTAAATATGTTTTTTATATGTACACATTTTTATACATTTCTACTACAATAAATAATGAGAAGATAGAATCATCAAAGTATCATAATTGGCAACTGCTGCTATGCAACTAACTTTCAGAAAGAAGCCGTTTCACCATATGTTGGATCATCAGTTAGAGATCAAATCAGCTAACTGAGTCTACGTATTTAATATAATTATAAACTAAACAAAACATAATAATGCCGAATCAAAATTTAATAATTAAATAATAAAATTAATAATTGTTTTTAGATTTTCTATAATTTAAATCAAGTTAAAATAAAAAATTGAAATTTAAAAAGTCATTTTTATGAATTGACTAATAAATAACAGACGTTGTATCAGAATAAGAATTAGAGGTCATCAGAAGGAACTGCTATGCTATCAGGTTTCGGCCCCTAACTCCTCTACCCAACATAATTTTATCATAATTTTACCATGATTGGTAAAATTTATCACGTAGCTGTTTACAAACTTATCGATTATCTTCAATTGTCAGTCATGAAGAAAAATATATTGCTTTGCAATATGTTTTTGCGAACGTAATATGATCACTTTCCGTTCGCAATTTGAAAACGTAACTACACAATTTGCAAATTACGTTCGCAATTTGCAAACGTAATTAGACTGCATTCCTATAGCTAGACAAACTCTGTTTGCAGTAGTTAAGTAATTAAAATCACAATTGCTAGTAGTCAATTAAATATTTTTTAATATAAGTAAATATTTCTTTATTATAAGTAAAATCATACTAATAATAACAACTGATATCACGTAGAAACAAATGTAGTCATAACACTATAAGCATGTTTTTCACAACATTAGAGGTATATTTAATTTTCAATTCTGAGGAACGTCACTTTTGCCTATACGATTTTGACGAGTAAAAAACTTTTTTTAATCAATAAAATCGGAATATATCCCTTGCTTTAGAAACATCGTATTTTTAATGCAACAATGATATCATACATCATGATTATTATGTGTAGAGTTATTGAGTAAGAATGTTTTATTCCAAAAAGGTGACTATATTTCGTAAGCTATCGAAATAAAGTAAACGTTTTTGTAATAAAACCTTTTTACTCATTCACTTTCCTCAGTCCTGTATATTAATAATAGTTAATTGAATTTTTTTGCCGTTTATTCTCGGTGGTGCTGACGAATGTTCCCATTTCTTTAAAATTCACCAAAACTGGATGGATACAGGCTAATTTTATAGTCATTGCTTAGTTTCACTACCGGATTATTGAATGTTTTTAACCTACTCACAATCAGTTTATTTATCTGTTTACACATGGCTGTAAACTTCGAGCTTGTTATCAATTTTAGAATACAAGGTCAACTGTTTTACAAGCTAGGAATATTCTTGATTATTGTTATATTTTTCACCATAGTCAAACGTAACTACATCTACGCAATGATGAACATAATGTTATGAAGGTTAATGTAATCAAAATTTCTACAAATGTAGAACGAGTAGTGCAGAAAAAATCTTTATATTGAGGGAACCCATATATAAATTGGATTAATAATAGTTTATATTTTTCATTATATACCTAAATACAAGAACATTGTTTGCTACACATATTTGTAAATTTTATTTTATAATTTTAATTGTTTACCTACACAAAACTTATTTATTATCATGGAATGCCTTAAAATTATTAAATGGAGTGAGATACGTACAAAATAATACAAAAATTAAACAACTATTTACAGCTGTTTAAACGCTGACAAGTCTCATATTCATATTTATATAACGCAACTACAATACTGTTTAATTTAAACTCGAGCATGAACATGCCATTGCTGATATGTTCTGTTAAATTAAAACAAATGAAACTTTTTAAGCATAGGTTTTTCATCAAGCTTTTTCTCAGTTACATAGTTTTCTATTAAATCAACCGGTAAAACACTATCTTGGATCATTATTAGAAAATAATAACAAGCTAGCTTGCGTTATAAAAGTGATTTTATGTATGTTGACGCTTGACCGTATATGTCACTTCAGCTTGTACGCATATATACCAACTTTTAATGGATTTAATTGATTAGAAAAATGCATGTATTTTGAACAATAGAAATAATCGTGTCCTTCACGCTAAATTGAAAGAATCAACTCATAAAATTACCTAGGTGTTGTTCCGCTTAAGTCGCAAATCCACTTATTACCAATGCAATCATCTGGCTGATTGAAATCAACGTCCATAGCATAAGCTTGTTTCCTCGATTCAACAAAAGTTCGTTATAAGTTATTTTTCAACATATATATATATGATTCCTTGTTCATACATGATATAAGAATTGTAGTCCTCTATAAAACACACGGCTCTAACTATATCAATATCTTGTAAACGGGATATAATACTGTTCAATGCATGTGTTGGATAATAGTATAGCCGAATGGAAACTACAAAAAGACACCTCTATTTCACATAATAATCCTGTACTAAATTCATCCGGTCAAAGAAACAATCTAGATATAAAAAGTAAGAACTGATTTGCCATGAATTATGTAAATATATTATAGTTGCAAAACCTATGTTCAGAAGTTCAATAGCTAATTGCATGGTGTTTCATAATTGAAATATTAATATATTGATTATACAATTACTGTTTGATTAGCGTTTGAATGAGTTATGTAAAAAGGAGATTGATTATCAAATGTTTGACGAAAGCTGCTGTTTTTCATAAGTCATAAGTTATCTTCGATCATTTTAAATAGAAAGACGTTATTCATTTTTATATAAATTTAGATATCCCAGAAGTTTTAAAATATCAAAACGACTAATCTAAACTTATGTTTAATGAGTATTTTCATTATTGTTTTAATCATAGAACAATAAAGATGTGATCGACATCATTACTGATGTCGATCACATCTTTCTTTGTCAGTGTGATTTGGATCATGTAAAAGTAGTCTAATGGTTGAGTAAGGACTAATTTGGCGAGTGTCAGAGCGCTAGCCGAAAATGCCAATAATTTCTCTTATTTATTACTCCCAGTGTTGATAATGAACCAAGCGGCTTAACAAAATAAGGAGTAAAATGACACACCCGTATAATTCTTATTAACAAAATATAATTTTACTAAATAATCCGTGTTGTAATGTTGTGATAGCCATGCTGTCGTCACAGTTCACAATCATTGTATATCTACATTACTGATTATCAATCGCTTTCGTAACTAGAGCTCTTGTAAATAAGGGACTGTGCCTTTACATTTTCTCATCATGTGCGTCTAACATATATATAATATAATCAGATATAATCTAATTATATAAATTAAATTCAATTATATTTCTATCTAATTGATTATTTAAAAATAACTTATGTTTATCCATTTTTGAAATTTTGGAGCAGGATCAATAAAAAACTATTTTATTTTTAAATTTCGCTAACTACTGATAGCTTCATCAGAAACAAAGCGATTTGTTATATTGATATAACTCCGACATTCCTAATTAATTTCTATCACATTAAGAAATGATGATGCTACTGCGTCCATGATCAGACAATGAACGCAGTAGCTTTTAAATATTTAATAAATTAGTTTTTTTCATGTTTTGTTAGTTTCCTTAAATATCATAAATAATCGTTCGCAAATAAAATTTGAATGCTAAGTATTTAAATTATAGATAATCTTTAATTAGCAATGTGAATTCGTCGAATACATCTTGGTTTTAGCATTGTGAAAAATTACATATTCTACTCACTTGTTCTCAAAAAACGCTTAACGGCACTCACGGGCGGCACTTGTTGCATAATAATAAACATCGATCACGAAAATCATCTTTGTTATATTTAAATTTTAAAAGTATTTATAAATCAATTATATTTTACCAGCGTGCTATTATCGACCTACGATTAAAATACTTCCTCTTCAAGCATTAACAGTACTCAAATACACATGTAATGACATTCTTTCATTCTTTACATAAGTCCGCCTTTACATAATCCAATGGACTGTGACTCTTATTTATTTGAAAAGCTTTCAGCTTTAGTACGCTTTCCTCAGTTCAATCTGAAATATATACATACACAATATAATGTCTGCAATACAGGAAAACAGCAAATCAAACATACAAAATCCAAATGTAGTTAATGCGCCTAAGGTAAATGGCAGTCATTAAATGTGTTTAGGTGTAGATTAGTCATAAGTTACGACATTGCAGTACACCACAAGGTGTGTGGCCACATGCAAAACGAAAAATTTAATATACTTGTGTTCGTGTGCTGAATGTCCGGTTCAGTATGTCGGTGAAACAAGAAATCAGCTGCTTAATATTCGTATGAATAATAGACGTTGCGACATTAGAGCTGGACGAACTGGCAGGGATGATGCGGCTAATCATTCTATTAAACACCCTAAACATAGAATGAGTGTTATGGTTTTAGAGGATGGATTATTTAACTTAACTAAGACTGATCTACACCTAAACACATTTAATGACTGCCACTTACCTAGTTCATAGGCCCATGAACTATATTTGGATTTTGTATGTTTGATTTGCTGTTTTCTTGTATTGCAGACATTATATTGTGTATGCATATATTTCAAATTGAACTAGGAAAGGCGTACTAAAGCCGAAAGCTTATCAAATAAATCAAAGTCACAGTCAATTGGATTTCGATTTCAATCATAGAATAAATATTTTGAAAGTATTTTAGAAATGGGATATCTAGTGCGGTTGAACGACAACATAGTATATATAAGCTTTCGACAAAAAAGGTTTAACGACAACATAGAATATATATAGTTATTGTTATTGCGAAAAATCGCTTGAAACTGTGGTCCAAGAGCCAAAGCTGGCTATGATTGATTTTTAATCCATATTTGCTGCTAAAAACCTGGACTTCGATCATTAGCTCCATCAGTCTACTATATATATAGTAGTTGCTAGGTCACACGAGGTGACTTTCGCATTGAAAGCCAGCAGCTACAGAATCCTTCCTTCATGATATCCAATTCCATACACCCTGACTACTAACGGCGCCATTGCCACAGCCGTTTTCGTTTCGCCCGCTTTTTGCCACATGTTGGTAGCCCCGGGCTTGTCAGAAGGCTGACTACCAACTCTTCGCCTTTTTGAAATTTAAATTATCCGAGATTCGAGCTGTCGCTCTCCGTACTTGGCTTGCGCTCTTGACTGCTAGGCTACTAATCCAGGATTACCACATTTCACACAGTATATGAAACCTTCCATCATGATCTCCAGAAACTGCATTGTCCGAGATGCTCTCTGGCATGCTTGTTATAGATTGTATCGTATGGGATCATGAAGATCGATTGAAATCGGGACTGGTGATCCTTTGATGGATGCTTATTTATGTATTGAGTAGTTGCTAGGTCACACGAGGTGACTTTCGCATTGAAAACCAGCTACAGAATCCTTCCTTCATGATATCCAATTCCATACACCCTATATATAGTGTATTATATATAGGGTGTATACATAGGATGTATTATATATAGGATGGATTATATATAGGATGTATTATATATAGGATGTATTATATATAGGATGTATTATATATAGGATTATATATAGGTGTATTATATAGGATGTATTATATATAGGATGTATTATATATAGGATTATATATAGGTGTATTATATATAGGATGTATATATAGGGTGTATATCCAATTCCATACACCCTATATTCACGACCTATATATATACTAAATGGTGTTGCTTACGACTTTTAGTCACCATGTCACTTCTAGACGACCAATGAGTACCCGGCAACACTCATCAGTAGAATGAAGTACTCACTGGTCGTTTCGGTTGCCTGTGTGACATTGTGAATAAAGGCGTTTCCGACACTTTGCTTAATTGTCTGAGGCTTACGCTCTTAACCAGATCGAATTGCTACGCGGACCTTCTTAAACACTAGGCAGAGGTTGTTGCTGAATTGTCGCTTCACTCGTTGGATCCTTAATGGATACGGCAGGAATAATATTAGTGCACGGATGTGCTGAGTATACAACGGTTCAGGATTTCTTACGAAAAACGGCATTTATACTAAATGGTGTTGCTTGATAGACTGGACTTCGATTCACGACTTTTAGTCACCATGTCACTTTTAGACGACCAATGAGTACCCGTCAACACTCATCAGTAGAATGAAGTACTCACTGGCCGTTTCGGTTGCCTGTGTGACATTGTGAATAAAGGCGTTTACGACACTTTGCTTAATTTTCTCTGGTTTACGCTCTTAACCAGACCGAATTGCTGTGCGGACCATCCTTAAACACTAGGCAGAGGTTGTTGCTGAATTGTCGCTTCACTCGTTGGATCCTTAATGGATACGGCAGGAATAATATTAGTGCACGGATGTGCTGAGTATACAACGGTTCAGGATTTCTTACGAAATACGGCATTTATACTAAATGGTGTTGCTTGATAGACTGGACTTCGATTCACGACTTTCAGTCACCATGTCACTTCTAGACGACCAATGAGTACCCGGCAACACTCATCAGTAGAATGAAGTACTCACTGGCCGTTTCGGTTGCCTGTGTGACATTGTGAATAAAGGCGTTTCCGACACTTTGCTTAATTGTCTGAGGCTTACGCTCTTAACCAGATCGAATTGCTACGCGGACCATCCTTAAACACTAGGCAGAGGTTGTTGCTGAATTGTCGCTTCACTCGTTGGATCCTTAATGGATACGGCAGGAATAATAGTAGTGCACGGATGTGTTGAGCATATATATGTATATATATTGTGATCAATTATTTGTTTTAACGTATAGCAAATGCCCTAATTAAAATTTCAACTTCATAAGATGAGTGAAGGCATGTCTTGACAAAAGTGCTTATGTGCAAAAGTAAATATTCTTATTTATATTATTGTAAATGTATAAAACATGTAAATATAATACATATAACAAGTCGCTGTTTATAATACGGTATAAACAGCATTAATTAATATTTGACTTATAAAAATTGGATATATTATATTTATAACAGGATGATACTTACAATAATTTTGCAATACGATTTAGAGTCGGTCTGCTATGAGTCCCATATAAACAAATCAGTTATATTTTGAATATTTCTCTCCTCATTAAGATTTATTTTATATTTATCTACTAGGGATATGTTTGTATGTTATTTTGTGAGCAAAAATATTAAATCTGGTTTTGTGACCAAAAAATATTAACATAGAATATAATATTACAGCATTAGATAATATATCGACAATGTCACATTAATAAAACTGCTTTCAAAGTTTATCTCTAAATTATCTTTACAATTTATAGAGCCAATACATTGAGTTGTTGGCTCAATGTATTGTTGCAAGTAGAAACTATGATTTTTTAGAGTAAAATACGGTGAATTGTCAAACTGTATTTTGTTAATTATGTTCAATTTGCTTGAAATAATTTTCCTAGTCTTACTGATAAATTGTCAATTATCTACTTGAAGATGTATTGAAAATCTGTATACACTTACATATATGTTTAATTCGTCATTTAAGTCAAAAGTATTTGAACGCGCACGCCTACATTTGTATCTAAAATGATATTGTATAATCATCTCATGATTTTGTAAATGCAATAATTGTCTTTTTTCAAAGGTTTATTAATCACCTACTTGCAGTAAATTATATTTAGAGTGCAATAAGCACATCTAATTTTAATTTTTCGCGTAACAATTACTACTAACCTTTATTCGATATATTACGTCATAAGACGATATTCATATTTAGTGCACACTGCACCACCTTAGTTCTCGTAAACTAAGTTTTAATATTATTTGTTTTATTTTTACCATTGAAAGAATATCTATATTAAGTAGTGTATTCAATTTTGCAATGACAAAATATTTTGATAATTTTCGTAAGTGTTTCATTTGAATTGCTACTACTTCGGCTTGCATAGCGTTTGGATTTCAGAATCTGTATAGCCACTATGATTTATGATTATCTGCAACTACATAGCTATTACGCCGCGTTTGCTATTACTACTCGTATAATTAAACTATTATATCGAACTTCAACCTTAAAATATATAATAGTAAAATCAAAGGAGATTAACGTTTAACCCTGATCCACTTAAAAAGGCGGCATATGAACTTAGAAAAATGTCTAAGCACCTTTGTTTACTAAATTTAAGTTGTCTGGTCAAAATTTCTTATTTAGCGCTTAAATTAAAGTGTCTTATCATTATGTAAGATCAAAACAATTTACTGTATATATAATAGCAATATATTTTTATAACAATCTATTATCAGATTTAATAATCAAAGCATCAGATTATATTATCATATATATATTTTATAAGATTTAAAATTAATAACTTAGCATGATACAACATATATTTGTATCAGGATATATATTGATATTCATAACTGAAAATCACTAGCTGAAAATATTATGTAGAATTCAGGATAGTATACTCACGTTGTTGTTGAAAAACCAGCTAAGTCCAGAAAAACTATATTCATGATTCGAAATTTATTTTTTAAATAAATTATTAGAGCAAAATGAGAGAACATGAAAAAATTATTTGCATTTTTGTCAACAATATAATTTTTAATTTAAAAAGGCTAAAATAAAATAAAAAATATTTTTAATTCAATAAAGGCTAATTTACAATAATATATAAAAATCGTTAAAGAAGGGAGTTGCTTAGGGATTGATCACTAGCTTACTCCGATAAAGATGCCGCATTCACTAGTTTCACGGCTGCGCTGAATGAGCCAGCTGAATGCTCGTTTATCTTCGGTAGTCCGCCACAACCTCAAATTAATCTACCTTAAAAACAAAGATGCGCTGGAGGTCAACCACACCTATTGTTACTCTGGTGATGGATCGAATAAATATTGTCGATCCTCGAAGCAGTTGTATATAGTTTGTTTGAGCTGCTTCGCGTGGGCTGCAGCAGCGCTCGCAAAACACACCGCATAGGCGACATAACTATAAGCCATGGTGTTCAGGCAAATGAAATCCCAAACGAGTATACGGACAGCTTCCCATCGCAAAAGAGTCGCACTGTCAGGCCATTTGTCATCGTATCACACTAAACCTGCCGGTTCGAGTCTGGACGGCGATCTCGAGGCAGCGATATGCATTCTCAAAATCTTGTTGACCCCAACATGTCGATGGTGACGAGACGTTATTCTGTTGCAGTCTAAAGCATGAACACTGTGCGCGGGCAGACACTCCGCAAAATACACCGATGCGATTAAAAGCATTGAGCATCTAGATTAAAAGCCACAGCGATAGAAATAGATCGGTCATCAAGTCGTGTGCCGATGGATGTGATCGGTAGTGCTTTAATGAACGCCACGGACCAGTTTGATACTTCTGCCATGAGTCAGGCTCGAGATACAGTGGTCTGTGCTTCGTCGACAAGTTTTCATTGGAACGTTTCGTAGTGTTCGGTCATCCACCGTTTTTGTGATGTTTGAGATGATATTAAGATATTTTTTCAATTATATATTTTTTCTAAGGTTTTTTCCTAATTTTTAACATTTACTAGGTAAAAATTACTACTAACCTTATTCGATATATTACGCCACAACAAGATATTTAGATTTGATGCAAACTGCACTACCTTAGTTCTCGTGAACTAAGTTTTATTATTTGTTTTTTATCAGATAGTCTAGGAGTAATAAAGAAGTCTCTGCTAGTAATCGAACTCCGGTTTTTGGCAACATCTACGATTATATATATATATATATATATATATATATATATATATATATATATATATATATATATATATATATATATTTGAACAAATTGATAGACAGGACAAAAGACTTTTGTCCTGTCTATCAATTTGTTCAGAATATTTATGGCTGAATTCTATTCGAGGAATCCAGGGAACATAATCACACATTTATGGGAAGATAATCATGAAGAATTCATTAATTTGTTGACCATTTAATTATATAACAATACGTAGACTCAGTTAGCTGATTTAATTCGTCGGTGAACTGAATGTGAAAAAATCTGAATTAACATTTACATTCACGAAGTAAGTAAATAACGAAATTAATTTTTTGGATATGACCATACTGAAAACATGTGATAAAATCAAAATCAGAACGTATAGAAAGTTTAAGGGATTGCGAAGTTTATTACACGCTAGCAGCGCTCATCCACCTAAAATTAAGTGCTTTATAGTCAAAATGAAGTCATATATGCTCAAAAGATTTGCTCCAGCGCCGATATTTTTGAGAAGCAACTGTATATGCTAAAATTAGAATTTAAAGAAAGAGGATATTCAAGCAAACAAATTGAACGACAATTTAGAGAGATATGAGCAAAATGCCGACACTAACTGCTCTCCTATCAAAAAAATTCATTAAGTGATAAACTAAGTAGGATGGTGATTACATATCATCCGGCATTTAAAAACCTTCCAAAAGGTTTAATTTCACATTCTGATTGTCGTAACAATTTTAAACAAACTTTAGTATTTAAAGCTGGACCTTTCCTGAGAAAATATCTTTCAATAACTGGTACAAAGAATACATGTACTAGACAAAGTGGAAATTGTGAAGATAAAAGATGCAAATCATGTGCAATACTACAACAAAGGAAAGCATTGAAGTATAACGTTAAAAACATCAATACATACAAAACCGAATGGGCGGTATATCTTTACAATTGCAACAAATGTGGTGAATAGTACGCCCGTGAAACTTAAAATCAACAAAAAATTCGAATGAATAAATAACGTGCTGATAAAAAAAGCAAAACGTGCTACTGCAGATGGAGCTGCATCACACATAATTAATCATTCATCACATTCATGAGCGCTAAGGGTTATTGAAGTTAATATACAAAAATACTACAAAGGAAAAAGAAACTATATTGGATAGTGCAGTTAATGACAGATATATCATTAAATACGGAATTAAATGGAACTCTTGATTTAGTAAAGAAATAGTTTAATGTTTTAGCAAGATTTTGTTATTGATAGTTGTATTTCTGATGTTATTTTCAGTGATATTTTGTATTCGTTGATATTCAGTGTGACATTGTAAATGAAGGCGTTTTTGATACTGCTTAACCGACTGATGTTTGCGCTCTTGACCAGATCGAATTGCTGTGCGAACTATCCTTAAACACTAAACAGAGCGTCTAAAAGTGACATGGTGCTTATAAGTAGTGAATGAAAGTATAGTCTACCAAGCAACAACATTTTCCATAAATGCCGTATTTCGTAAGAAATCCTAAATCGTTGTTTACTCAGCACATATGTGTACCAGATTCCGTATCCATTAAGGATCCAACGAGTGCAGTGACAATACAGCAACAACCTCTGCCCAGTGTTTAAGGATGGTCCGCAAAGCAATTCGATCTGGTTAAGAGCGTAAGCCTTAGACAATTAAGCAAAGTGTCGGAAGCGCCTTTATTCACAATGTCACACAGGCAACCGAAACGACCAGTTGGTACTTAATTTTACTGATGAGTGTTGCCGAGTACTCCATCATTTCGATTCTGAAGTGATCGTCCAGAAGTGACATGGTGTCTTATAGTCGTAAATCAAAGTTTAGTCTATCAAGCAACACCATTTTATGTAAATATCATATTTCGTAAGAAATCCTGGACCGTTGTTTATTCAGCACATCCGTGCAACATTATTATACAGTTTGGATTGACATATAACAAACGGGTCCTTTTTCTCAACATACTCATTCATACATTTTAAGGAAGGATTTTTATTCGAAACTAGTTAATTAGCGTCAATTTATTCAAAGAACAAATTTTCACTCAGTTATTTAATTTTCCTAGTGGTATAATATATATATATATATATATGATAAAAAGTTATATTAAATTTTTGCGACTGGTCATAAAAGCTTTTTTGCTCAATTTAGGTGATGATAAAAATCCTGTTTTGATATGCAAATACATAACTGATAACCTTATTGGCAAAGACACTGTTCTCCATACACCTTTTGGTTATTTTAAAGGTAATCTTAGCATTTTATAGTGTAGCTGACTTTTTTTGACATAATTAACATAAAGTCTTTTCTGACTTTTTTTATTTAGTTAGACATAATTTATTATAATATTTTACAATATAAGGATTAAGCACTTTATCGCAGAACATTCTTTGAATGTACTAGCAAGCAACTCAACGATTGAATTTAAATAATAGCAGAGATCGCAAAATAATTTTGTAGTCTAACAAAATATTAAAATTTGCTGTGCTAAATTGTATATATGTTAAAATATTAAGATAGTGAAATCAATTTTTTTTTCATCCTGACCAGATCAAATTGGTAAAGAATTAGGTTGAACTTCCTGAACAGTGATATTTGTCAGTACACTAATAGTGAAATATCTGGAGATTACTGTTTTATTTCAAACACATCTTCAACGATAAAATTAAATATATTATGTTAAATATTCGGTTACATGGGTAAATATGTTCAAAAACACGTCAACGTCAGGTATATATATGAGTTTATTAAAGTAACGATGAGTTTATTAAATTTACGAATAAACATTTTATTCACAGTAATATATATATATATATTATGTTTATTATATATGTTATGTATATTATATATGTTATGTTATTATATATGTTATATATATTATGTTTATATATATATGTTTATTAAAGTAACGATGAGTTTATTAAATTTACGAATAAACATTTTATTCACAGTATATATATATATATATACATATATATATATATATATATATATATATATATATTACTGTGAATAAAATGTTTATTCGTAAATTTAATAAACTCATCGTTACTGGTATCAATGACCCAGATAAATGGCATTCTCGGTGTATATCAATACCGGTGATTAATGGTTAACTATTGTTTATCTTCCCCAAAGCTCGAATCTGCTTTTTTGAAAAGAGAAATTTTTGCACACAGTTGAAAAATGACATGATATCGGTCTCAACCCATTCGGTAACATACTCATAAATTGTTTGTAAGAGTTGATAGTGATTACAAGACGTAGTTAAAGTGATAGACTTACATAGTATCTATGAACAGAATCACGGTTGTGCTTTACTTTTTAAAACATATATGCGAAAAGTGTAGATTTCATGTTAATAATTTAGTTATGGTAATGAATATAGTGTAGATAATTTTAGATATCAAAGATTAAGCCATTCAGATGACTGCTGAAAAATGAAATAAAATCATACTAAAATTTGCAATGCCCTTACAGTGTTGAAGGATATACCAACTACTCGACAAGCAAATGAATAGCATATACAAATATTTATACGTTCACTGAGAAGCGATTTAAATTATAAATTCCCCTTAACTTCGGTAGAAAGGTAGTGAATAAGAAACAAAAATCAATTATTTTTAGCAAATGTCAGTATATATATTTTACAAACAGTCTTGAAGGCATATAAAATGTTGATTAGATAAGCAGTACAATTTTTAAACAAATATAAATTAGTAAATCACGGGAATCATGTAAACAAAACATGAACCATGATATTTACATTACAGATGATGTAATTAATACCACCATCCTTAGCTAATTTGAATAACAATTATTACGAGTAGTTAAATTTATAAATAAAAAAATCAATAAGACGAATATTTATTAGCAGATAGAACCGCTAATGTTCTTGTACATTATATATAGCATGTTTTATTTTTAAATATATTGCAGTCTGTTTATCAATAAATGAAGAAACACAAAAGTTTTATTAGACGTTTCGGCGTTAGCCTTTATGACACACAATATTCTGTGTTTCTCCATTGTTTCGATTAACAGACTGCAAAATATAAGCGATCGGCAACCACGATCAACAATGATAGATACATCTAACAGACTATTATATATAATGGTAGTGCATGGATGTGCTGAGAAAACAATGGTCCAAGATTTCTTATGAAATACGAATTTTTAGAAAATAGTGTTGCTTTGTAGACCTTGATTCATGACTTTTAGGCATCGTCACTTCTAGATCACTACTTTGGCACCAAAGTGATAGAGTACTGAGCAATACTCATCAGAGAATAAAGTACCCATTGGTCGTTTTAGTTGTCTTCTGGTATTGTAAATGAATGCGTTTTCGACACTTTGCTTAATTGATTGAGACTTGCACTCTTTACCAGATCGAATTGCTGGGTGAACTATCATTAAGCACTTCGCAGATGTTGTTGCTGAATTGTCACTAATAATAATAATATAATAAGATTTTCTTACTAGTACAAAAAACAGTGATAAATAATGTGATTAAAAAAGTAAGTCAAAAAAAAGGAAAAACAAGAATCTCTATCTTTCTTATTCCAGTCTTCTTACTGATATTACAGCCTCAAATCCAGAGGGATCTGAGCCCCCCAACCTATCCAACACGCCGCCTTCCGACTGAACCAACCGGGGTCTTTCACTCCCCGAAGAGTCCAGTCGGTGCGGACTATGCTGGGTAACCGCGAGACGAGGAGCTTAAGAAACCTTAGTCTTTGCTCTGGGGGACGTCCTCTTGAAAAGAAGACTAATCCCGAGATAGCCCAAGTTTCCAAAGGCGCACTTGGGTTTTCCCATTCAACGACAGATGCTGAGCCCGTTTCAGGGCCCACCTAGCTTTCTTCAGGATACGTTTGAGTCTATCCAGGTCAGCTTTCCCTAACCAGTTCACCGTAACGGTGAACCCCAGGTATTTTACTCGACTTGTAAAGGTGGGCAGTGGTTCTGAGGCAAAAATGGAGGAGAGCGCAGAGAGTGCTAATCTCTTAAGTTTTTGCTTCGTCGCAGGTGATCCATGAAAGACAACCACCTGCGATTTGGCGGAGTTTAAAATAAGGTTAGATATGGGTAACTGATCTTTTAATCTTAAAAAGAAACGGCTGATGTCAGAGACTACGTCTTTACACCTGTGTCCAGTGAACAGGGCTGTGGTGTCATCAGCGTACACCACAAGACGTTGTTCGCGTTTAAATATTTTGAATAGATTAATAGAGGCAGCAAGATATAAGATAGGAGAAAGTGGGGATCCTTGAGGTACACCAGTAATAGGGTAGAACTGACGTGCATCAGGGTCGTCTTCATAGTAAAATCGCTTGGTATACAGCAGGATCTCCACCCTGTTCACAATTCTCGCAGGCAACCCGAGGGACCTGAGAGAAGAGATCACAAAAGGAATGGAGATGCGGTCAAATGCAGCAGAAAAGTCAAGGAAAACAGCCACAACTAGACGATGGCTATTATCCCGACAAAACTGCTCCACCTCACCAACTGCTGAATGGACCGAGCGACCTTTGACGAACCCATGAAAGCTTGGAGGGATCAAATTACGCCTACTTAAATGGTCGCGGATTTTACGCGCAAGCGCTTTTTCGTAAATCGATATGAGGGCATTTTGAATCGAAATGGGTCGCAGATCTTTAGGGCATGAGCAGGATTTTTTCTTAGGAAGAAAAACTCGCTTACTATTATTGATGCCTGCTACATCGGATGGGGATGCTAAAAGCATTGAGACGGCCACCTCTCTTCTCTGATCAGCTGTCAAAAGCTGACAAACACGAGAAGAAAGTGGAGCGAAGGATTTGGAGGTGCCCGGGAGTGGACCCCAGGAGTTAAGAATATCCGTAACAGATATATCCCTACTCCTGAAGTTACACCAAGGCGGGATTGGTTGAGGTGATTGAGTGGCTCCATAGTTGTGTAGGGCTAGTGACTCCTCCAAAACTTTTTCAAGGCCTACATTCCCTATCCAACTCAATGCTCTATCCTTCCAGCAAACAAACTTCTCCTTCTTGAAAATCTTCCAAAAGGAAGACTGAGAAGGATTAAGACGAGCGATACTCGTCCTATCCCTACTCAGCTGGAACCTGTATCTAGTGCTCCAGTATTCATTCGAGAGGGCCTGTTTGGCGGAAGCAGAGAGATTGGGGAGGTTCAGTAATTTTGCTAGGACCTTGAGTTTCGTCGGAGTGGGATTGTATATACGACCTTTATAGGTAGTCGATAGAATCGCTGTAGCTTGCGAAGAGAGGTAGGTATTGAATTCGGTTAAACTCTCATTTCCTATTCTGGGGAAGAGTCGGATTGCCGCCTGAAAGAAGGCCACTCTGATCGGATCAAAGTGAAACCTCCTTCTCAGCAACGTATCCTCCTCTATCCTCCAACGAATGAGGTCATGAGAGGTGGACAATTGCTGGCGCGACTGCTCCGTGCAGAGGGGTTTTAACAGCCACCTCGAGTGAAGCAGTAAAATGTCGAGGATTGAATTTGTTGATGTGCAATGAAAGGTAGGGGATGGTGGTTTGTGAATAAGATAACCATTCCTAGCTCTGCGAAATGCTGCATTGATCCAACGACCAGTTCTGTCGTTAAAATCCCCAAGTATCATGTCATAACCGCTGTCAATAATACTATCCAGGAGTTCACGGTTCTTGTGAATTTCCCCTGGACGGATGTAGACATTGGCTAGACTGAGGCGTTTACCGTTCTTACTAAGTGAAACTACTAAACAAGACATGGCTGGACAAGTAAAGTTTAATAGGAGGGAGGATCTTAATGAGGATTTAACTAAGGTCAAGAGTCCTTGAGACGAAGAGGAGTGAGGTGGGGTTATATACGGAGTATAGTGGGAACATATATGCTTTGGGATAAATCGAGTAAGGTCCTGGGGGAGACGGATAGACCGCGTCTCCTGAAGGACTATAACATCTGCGTCTCTACCAGATAGAAGTCTAAGGGCAGAAGCACCTCCCGAATTCCACTGAATGATATTCAGTGAAAAAGGCTCGGGTTTACTCACCATTGTGTTAGATAAGATGGACGGGGGAAGCTATCCTAGACAGAGCTAGGTGCGGGAAGGTTGCCCTTCCCACCACTAGCTCCATCCAGGGTCGCAACCCCTAGAGCAATATCTTCATTTCCCAAGGCCAAATTCAGGAGCTTTCCAATTTTTATTGGGGGGACGGTCCGGGCGGACGCGCCCCTTTTCTTTGATTTAGGAATAGCAACTTCGGACGGTACTGGCGGCGCCGAAAGGAGGGCCCCTAGAAGGGGGGCCAGCATTTGCTGGATTTGTGCTAAAATCGTCTTTTTTGTGTTATCCAATAAGTATAGTAAATCTTTGTTGGAAACTGAATCGGAGGAACTATCGGTCGTGACTTTGGCATAGCTTTTGTTAGGGGAAGAAGCAACTGGCATATACTTATTTCGATATTCTTTAAAGGATCGGCAACGGTGGGACCACGCCGGGTGATCTCCGCCACAGTTACAACAGACCGGATTGGCATCGCATCTGTCACCACTCGACAAGGAGGGGCATAGAGCGTTCGTGCAGACGCCGCATATTTTTAATTCTTTACAAGTGGAGGCCCAATGCCCCCACCTATGACAATGATTACAATGAGGAAACGTCAAGTTGTTTGTTTCTATGATTGAGAACTTTAAATTATATCCTATAAAGGGATTAACTGAATTTGTGCACAAGGTGTGTGCGTTATCAACATCGCAGGTGACGAACGCCACTGGGAGAGCGTCCCCGGATTTGGAATTTAAAGTCCGAATTGAGCCGAGTTTATATTGTTTTTTGAGAATCTCAGTGTCTTTAGCATCCAAAAACTGAGGAAAATTAGTGACTTTTAATGTAGCCTGGATAGGCTTTAGCTCTAATGTTCCCAATTGGGACAGATGTTTGTCGAAGTAGGATTTATAAGCTACCATCAGATCGTGTGTAGCGAACGAAATTCTTAATGAATTTGATATTATCTTGATATTATTGAAGACTACCCTGTTTGGGTAGTCTTGTACAAACTTTCGTAGAAAAACATTGAATAACAAATGCCTTTCGGTGGGCTTGGTGGCCATAATAATCGCCAAATTGTTTTGTTTTCGTAACGGGGGGAGTTCCCCCGAGTCAGAATTTATGTTAACTGAAACATCACTTACCTGAAAGTCTTGTAACGTCGATTTAAAGTTAGAAAATACCTTCTTTCCATCTGAATTCATTGAAGTATCAGTGTTTTTGTGTAATAGTAATACAATTAAGTCGCCGGCTTACTTCAATTTCTCAAAATGATTGTCACTGCACTCGTTGGATTCTTAATGGATACGTCATGTATTATGATGGTGTACAGATGTGCTGCGTAAACAATGGTCCAGTATTTCTTACGAAAATGGAGTGTTAGAAAATTGTGTTGCTTTGTAGACTGTCCTTTGATTATGACTTTCAGTCACCATGCCACTTCTAGACGACCACTTTAGCACCGAAGTAATGGAGTGCTTGGCAATACTTATCAGTAGAATGAAATATTCACTGGTTGTTTCGGTTGTATGTGTGACATTGTGAATAAAGGCGTTTTCGTCAATTAAGCAAAGTGTTGATAAGAAATGTTGTATGTCTCCATAAAAAAACAGACAGCATGACTGTTAAAGCAAGTTTTAATGTGCAAAGAAAACTAAAGGAAATCGCACGGGTTAAAATTAATTTACAATAAGCATTTATCATCATAATATATTATCATGTTTTGAAACATTTTCGATATAAAAATTTAAATTTTATTGCGACGTTTATAATAATAAAATATATTTTTTATTTAATTTTATATTACCTTAAATTTACTATTACTTTGTAAAATTGTATCAAATCAAAAAATACTTTACAGACTTTTGACTGCTTACATGTCTATGTATTTTCAGAAAATAAGGATTTTTATTCAAATCATGGGTTTTTTATAAATAACAAGTAATTCAATCAATCAGTAATTCAATCAATCAGTAATTCAATCAATTACGATTTTATATAGTAATTGCAGAAATTGCTATCGAACCAAATGAAGCAACATTACAAAAGTTTGCTCGCCATAATTAAGTTTCGTCAATATAGATACGCTCTATTGTCGACGCAGAGGGATACTTACATCTTTCATTGAGAAATACCTCTTACTGAACAGATATAATTTTCTCGGAACGAATTACTTGATATTTACTTTGAAAATGCTTCCATAACGTTTTTCGAAATCAGTTGCTAACAACTATTTCATAAATATACTGCCTTTTATATTTAAAATCAACGTGTATCACTTTAGTTTTTGTCATTAAAATAAGTTAATATAGTTTTTGGTGTCAGCATAAATAGTGTAAATGTTTAACTGTCAAACTATAAATATTCTGGACACTTATTAAATACTATTGATATTAAGTTATATATTTGGATTACACCGCATCTGGAAGAAATGTCAAATTCATCGAGGCCTTTATACGTCAACACGTACTACCTGTATACGCAAATACACACAGCGAATCCTCGTGTTGTTCAGAACAAACTGAAAAATACAGAGAAGAAGCAAGAAGCATTATTCGACGTTGTGTAAATGCATCGGATAAGGATGTCGTGCTGTTCGTTGGAACTGGCACAACAGGTGCAATTCATAAGATTGTTGATACTTTAAATTTGAAGACAGGACATACAAACAAAGTAGTAAGTTCTAGCGCATTACATATAGATTACGCATCTAGTGCATTTTAAGATTTGAGCTCATTAAATAAACTAGTCCAAAATGAACATTTATTTGCCATAAAACATATGCAATTTGTTTCGTAATATTCACATTTTTAAATATCACCTTATTGTGCAATACAGTAGCTATCCGCTTTTTGCGAAGTTACACTCCTTATCCTAACGCGAATCCCGAAATTTGCGAATTATTAATGCAATTTTAAAAGGTTTTTTTTTAATATTATATTTATGCTGTATCATCTCAATTTTCAAAATTGTTTAAATTAACTAACATTTAAGTTTGAATTATTTACCAGTTAATGTTACTACGATCGTTTGTCCACTAAAAATGGATTAATAAAGTTATAAATCAGTTATTTTACTGAGTTTTCGTATGTTGTACAATACAGATATAAAAATGTAAAAGCCTTGACCTTAAAATTTTATAGAATTCAAATTAACTAATCTTAAGATTTTGTATAACTCAATTTCTATGAATTAATTACTAGATAATATATAATGTTTTCATGTTTCGGTCCATATTCCTCAATCTAACATATCAACAAATCCATATGCATGCTAACGATGAATTTTATTTGATGGAAAACAAATTTTTCGGAAGCAAAATCCGTGATATGAGGGCCTCGAACGAGGAACCACAAATGAATGAGGGTATACTGTAATTTAAAAAATTTAAACAAGGAGGCCCCTTTTAACGTGTTGTCATTTTAATAATTATTAAATAACATATTGTGAATGAGATGAAGCATTTTTATTTGGTATATCAGGAGCAACTTTATTTTTTATTTTTATTTTTTGAATTGTTTATTCGGATGTATTCTAATATTAAACAAATTATTTATTAAAAAAAACTTAAAAATAAAAATATTAATTTGGCTACTCGTCTTCTCCTTATTCTCTTCGTTACTCGTATTCTATTGTATTTTTCTAATTTCCTTTTTCTATTTACAATTAAAAAATGCACAAATTTGCCTTCACAGTTGACAAGAAAGAAAAAAATCACAAATTAATTATCCATCATAAAGCCAATTTTTAGATAGATCACTTTTTGGAAACCAGTATAAAAGTAAATAGATACTCTAGTGCACGTACGGTATCACTAAATAGGTTGATTAATGGATAATAAAGTACTGCACTAGAGGAAAATGATTTTTAAAATTATCTTGTTAGTGGTAAGATAAATTCAGTTGTTGCAGTTCCATAATTCGTATTATTCTACAAAATAAATATTTAAGTTCATGAGGGAAATCAAAAATCTAAAGCTAAGTGCAATACAAAAAGGTAATTGCTGAAGCTATCGAAATGTTAATTCTCCTCACTGTTATTACTCATTAATGCGAAAAACGTTTTACTGTTATTTGAAGAACACATCAATGACAATATTGACTATGATTGTTCGGTAATTCAATTAAGTATATATCTGTCTAACAGAATATACATTACCGATAGACTATATTGAGTTGACAACGATCATCAATTTGTTAATATCCTCCTAATTTCAGCATTTTAAACTATTTAAAATGTAAAATTTTCAATACAATTAGTTTGTTTTGATGAGCATTGATCCAAATTCTCTAATTACTTATATATAGCTTTATATTAGCTACAAACATCTAAACAGCGATATATACATCACTATTGATCAATTACTTGTATATTGTTGTTTAGACATTGGTGTTAAGTGCACTGGAGCATCATTCCAATATACTTCCATGGAAAGAAAGCGGTGTAGAGGTAAATTAAATTGAACGCTTTATAATCATATTGTTTAAATTTTCTTAGTAATAAAGTATGTAAGATTATTTTCACACTCTGACATATATCCAAATATCAATAACAACAAATTATAATAATTATTCTCAACATCAAATAACATTGGAAAGAATTTTAAAGCCGAAATAATTAACAGTTCGATCGTGGTCGACCTCTGTCGATTCTACTGTTTCTGTTGATAGTTTTACCGTCTTGCAGAATATATCAGCGAAGTTTTGTTAATATAAATCGTAACCATTCAAAGCATCCAGTTGTTCATATCATCCACCACTTTATATATAAACTAACATTTATAATTTAATAATTTTGTCAATTAAAAATAGACTAAGAAATTAATAAATCAGTTAGTTTACCACGCTTTTGTATTTTAGACAATACATAGATGTAAAAATGTAAAAACCTTGACCTTAGGATTTTCTGGAATTCAAATTATTTAGAGCTATATATAACATTGATGTGATCAGGAGATTAAAGAATCGGTGCTGGTTATCCTTTAATGGTTTCCATAATAGGCCTAAGAATGATGGGGCAGCGAGGCAGTGCATTGGGAACCCTAACATCAGATGCGTACAACGATATTAGAATCCAACATTTTGGATACAGCGAAACGTAAAGAGCGGGAGTTATATTGGATTGGGCAGTTGATGGCAGATCACCACTTAAACAGTGAGCACATCTACCACCTGCCCTAACAACACAGGTGGTAGATCTGTTCACAACGACCACTGTTTTGCCTTGCTTTCGGAATATAATTTTCACTATGAATTTATTATGAATTGATAACTTGTGTTTTATGAGTGGTAGATATTGCGTGGAACTTCAACTGAAGAAGGTCTGTGCCCGAAAGCTACGGAAATTTTTTGCTCTTATTGTGCTAGTTTTAAATAAACAACCAACAATATATATACATTTATATAATTGTAAATGTTGCCAAAAACCGGAGTTCGATTACAAGTAGAGCAGACTTCCTTATCACTCCTAAACGAGCTAATGGTAGCCGGCAGCACTCATCAGTAGGGTGAACTACCATCATTCGTTTCGGCTGCCTTGTGATATATTAAGAAGGCATCTTCTTCGTATATATATGATAAGGTAATCAAATCAAGCAGAGTCGACAAATTTTATTTTATTGTATAGAACTTTCGGCTTTAGCCTTCTTTAGTAAAAACTGTTACAATCTTTCACTACCAAGTTTGGTCACAATTGCAATATTTGTAAGGAAACTTGATCTGGAGGAACACGACAAAATAAGCACAAACTATAGTCACAAACGATTAACGTATGCATAACAGATCTGGAAGAATTCCCCGATTCGTCGGAACTTGTGGTGAGCAATGTCGTTGTCATGCGAGGATTTGGATAGTCCAGCATATGTTTGACCGCATCATCCTTGTTTAGCGGTCCAGCTGCTATATCTGCCTCCTGTTATTCGCCCGGATATTGAAAGACGACCCTGTTTGTCCGACGTATTGAACTGGGCAATCTAAGCATTCATGCAAGTAGACAAATCCTTTGGTCGAACAGGTTAGGTTTCCCCTAACCTTGTATGTTGATCCGATAAGTGAGCGTTTGAATAACGAGGTGTCGTTCATTTGTTTGCAGCATTTGCATCTTAATCTTCTGCAAGCTTGACTCCTACTGCAACTCACGCTAGCATTTTTCTCGTTGGTGCTACTATGTCTCATATTGTTGCGGCGCCACGAAAACCTATGCATGATTCTCTAATATGTTAGCGCTGAGTTGTTGTAAGCTTCAACATGGCCTTAAATAAATCCTTTAGTAGATTTGATGTTGTCGGGTGGAAAGTAATTGCACAGAAGAAGTTACTATTTCGGTCTTCGACATCATCTTTTCCGCGTAGAAGCTCTACTCTGCGCATTCTCGAGACTTCTCTTAGCTGCCTAGATACTAGTCGTGTAGAGTATCCCCTGTCTAAGAATTCCTGCACCATTTTCGATAAATTTCTGGTGAATTGATCACCCGTGGAACATATCTTCTTCGTTCACATTAGTTCATTGCCGATCAGGAGTATTTTAACTCCTGGGGCTTTATACATTTCTACATCTAGGAATGCAATGCGTTCACTGTTTCTTTCGGAAAGTGAGAATTTCAGTTCGCTGAATGAATTTAGGTTCTCAATGAATTCTCCAGTTTACTTCGCTCGTGGTTCCATACAAGAATATATTGTCTGCGTATCGAATCCATGTGGTTGGTAAAAATTCTTGTGTCGCGAAGAACGTTTCCTCAATGTGTGCAACGTATAAGCCCGCATATGCTGGAGATACTGGTCTGCCCATCGCCGTTCCTCGAGTATGTCTATACAATTTGCCATTGAACTCGAATATGTTAGTATTGAGAACACCAGATATCAGCTTACAAATTTCCGAAACATTATCAGGTTCAATGCCGTGTTTCGCCAGTTGTGTAGGGATACCTTTAATGCCACGTGTACAGCTGATAGATGTGTACAAGAACTCTGTATCAAGTGTAACAATAATGGAACCATCATAAATTCCTCCTTTAATTTCTTCAATATGTCGTAGAAAATCATCAGTACTTCCTCTAAAAGAGAGTGTTTTTTGCAAAATGAGATGTAGTTGTTTGTGCAGATACTTCGCTAAGTTTTCACTAGCAATACCACAGTTGCTGATTATTGGTCTGGCTGGGCATGGAAATTGCTGTTTATGTATTTTCGGAAGAAGATACATTTTCCTGGTTTAGCGTTCAGTGTTAATAAGGCTTTTCGATCTGCACTGTCTTGAAAACACTCTCAGACTATGTCGTGAATTTGAGTGTTTACACTTTGTACATCTACTTCATTATTTCAACGTACAATGTAGATGTCACCTGTCGTTGTGCCTCATTACCGTGATCTACTTTAGACCACACAACATTTTTTCCGCCCTTATCCGCTGCACGAATTACTACCTCATTACTACTACGTAAGTCTATTAGGGCTAACGGTATCAGTGTATCCTAATTGAAGAATGCTGTAAACTTAATTCCGCCATAGCGGAATTTAATTTTTATTCGTGTGCATAAAGACTGTAGTATACGTACTGATGAGCCTTTTTAACCGCTTAGCATTCAACCAAAAATCGATTTAGCAATCATTGTCAGTCTCCAGTATTCTAGATCATCCACATAACATGATTTATAAAAAGGTATCAGTGTATCCTAATTGAAGGACAATTAGGGTAACATTATGTCCCAATAACAGGGACATGTAATATAAACCAAATTATGGCCGAGAACGCGACCCAGACTCGTGGTCTGTGTCGTAAAAGTATCCTTTCGGATACTTTTACGTGCCTAGAATTTAGAATGTATGTTCTAAATTCTTCACTTCTACTGACAATTGGATAAAATCAGTCGTTATTCTTATTCTCTCTGCAATCGTTAAGGTTGAACCTATATCCAAAGTTTGAGTCTTGCACTTGACGTGATTAACTTATATTAAAGAACTATGCTTCTAACGAGATAAATGGCTTTGGAATATCATTACCGTTACTATTAGCCACGATCAGGATACTTCAAGAAAATGAACTTTATATTTTGTATGTGATACAATTATTCCTGAATTTTATTTGTAAGTTGACTGTTAATATTAAAATTTCTGAATTAAATTATTCCATTAAAATGTTTGACTTTAAAAATATTTATATTTTTTATAATTGCGAGTCTACCTCAGCATCACTGACAACAAATATAAGTATGAATTGAGTTGTTCTGTTTCACAAAGAAACGAATGCTCAGACAGAGAATTATTTTAGGATAAGAGAAGCAAATAAACAACGACTTGATTAGAATTATGTAGAATACTTAAAATTATATACATATTATGAGTAATGCGTTTATTCATCAATGACAACAATTTATCAAGTCATTGCCTTGTTTGACATTGAACAAAGCAGTTCGACAAGTTTAATTGCTGGATGCATTCTAATACGATATCATCGGCTTTAATCCGTAAATTGATGTACTGGAAAGCGTATAGAATATGACTAAGTATATGCATCTTGGCCCAAAGTTTCTAAATATGCTTATCAAGATAGTTAAATAACATTGTATTTTGCGCTACTCCTTACAACTTTATTGTTAGGTAATCCGTATACCACTGAATAAAGAAGGCAATATGTGTATTGGCACTCTTACTAAAACTTTAAAGAAATTGTCATCTGAGAATCGAATAATACTGTGTTCGTTTACAGCCGCAAGCAATGTTACTGGAATCCTGTTGGATGTCGACAATATTTCGTCAATCGTGCACTCGTATGGTGGCTATGTGTTTTGGGATTATGCAGCTGCCGCTCCTTACATAAAAATAAACATGAATACATCAGATTCAAGTTATAAGGATGCTATTTTTTTATCTGGCCACAAGTTTATTGGTGGACCCGGATCGCCTGGTAAGTATCCTCACACTTCAACTGTACCATACACACAAGCTTTTTTATCTCTAGGTGTACTAATTGCTAAATACTTTCTTTTTAAAAACCCAGTACCAACAAATCCCGGTGGCGGAGCTGTATTAATGGTAAATTTTACAAAACAAACTCTAGGCATATAG
This sequence comes from Pomphorhynchus laevis, assembly GCA_012934845.2. Taxonomy (NCBI): domain Eukaryota; kingdom Metazoa; phylum Acanthocephala; class Palaeacanthocephala; order Echinorhynchida; family Pomphorhynchidae; genus Pomphorhynchus; species Pomphorhynchus laevis. Next base: position 13,613 of record WNNJ02000989.1, on the reverse strand, counting down.
GTCAATGTATTTGTTGTATTGTTAAATTTTCTAAACGTTTAAAGGTAACAAAATCAACACATATTTATCTTGGAAACATAGAGAAGCGAGAGGAAGGAGGAACCCCTGATATCATAGGATCTATTCGTTTTGGATTAGCGTTTCAACTTAAACGTGTAAGTAAATATATTCACTTATTTAGTTTTAAATAAGAATATATCTAAGATAAACCTATATATATCGAATATATCTAAGATAAACATTTGGAAAGATTATATATTTGATAAAATTAAAAATAAAATGAAAATAACAAACAATTACAAAAGGAAAGCTAAAATTAATAAAGATATGTATAAAGAACTTACTAAATTAAAGGATAACTATATAATAACAACTATTGATAAAGCTAGTAATAACTTTGTCTTCATATGCAAAAAACTATTATGATTTACTAATGAAAGAGGTTAATTCTAATGATTTAAATTTAAACACAACATATGAATGCAGTGAGTTAAGTTTAGAAACAATTATTACAAGTCACTGTTCTATAATGGATAAAAAGGGTATAAAGGTTAAATCAGATAATAAAACTATACCTTTATTATATTGAAATCCAAAATACATAAAAATCCAATAAAACCTAGGTTCATATGTAGTGCGTTTAAATGTACATTAAAACCACTTTCTGTCTATATGAATAAAATACTTAAAGTAATTAAAGCACATTTTAAAAAATATTGCAAGGTAATCGAAATTAATACTGGTATAAAACACTATTTCAGTATTAATTCTACAAAAGAATTTTTAGAACACACAAAAGGAATAAATTTTCAGAATATAAATACGTACGATTTTAGTACGCTTTGTACAAATCTAGATTTAGTAGATATTAAAGAAGCGTTAGTAAAGTTAATTAATCTTATATTCGTAAAAAATATACATAGATATGCTATAATAATTATAACGCCTATTTAACAAAAATTGAACCATCGAGTAAATATAAATATATGGATAAAATTGAATTAATAGAATCCTTAAATATTTTGATAAATCAAAATTATTTAAAAGTAGGGACATCTATATTTAGACGAGTAAAAGGTGTTCCAATGGGTGGTAATAGTAGCCCAATTATAGCTGACTTGTTTTTAAGCTTTATAGAATATGAATTTGTTCATAACTGTGTAAAAACTTAATCTAAACTATATAAATATATGAAATATATGTTTCGATACATTGATGATATATGTGTATTTAATTCTAATAATTTTTATTCAATTAGTGAGCACATTTATCCAGAAAGCCTTATTCTTAACAAAACCAATATTAATGATAAAGAAGGTGTATATCTAGATATGAACATTAAATTAGCATCAATTAAAACTACTTTTAATTTATATCGTAAAGATGACATATTTAAATTTACAAGAAACATATTTTTGCATGAGCATTCATGCATACCATATAATATAAAATATAATACATTAAATAATGAAATTTTAAGAATTGCAACAATATGTAATGATATTGGCTTTCTTCAAAATCATTTAAATAATTTAATAGATACATATTTTAAACTAGGTTACTATAAAAATAAAATCAAGCAGAAAATAGTAAAATATATAAATCAACACAATAATATAAAGAATAAATTTAAACTCTTAAGTGGCAAATTTTTATGGATGGATAATAAATAATATACTTTGCATTAGAATAAGATACTAGATAGTTATTTCAGAGGAAATACATCATTAGCATGTATTTGGCCCCGCTGCTATGTTGGGTAGAGGAGTTAGGGGCCGAAACATGATAGCATAGCAGTTCCTTTTGATGACCTCTAATTCTTATACTGATACAACGTCTGTTATTTATTAGTTAATTCATAAAAATGACGTTTATTTTAAATTTCAATTTTTTATTTTAACTTGATATAAATTATAGAAAATCTAAAAACAATTATTAATTTTATTATTTAATTATTTAATTTTGATTTAGCATTATTATGTTTTGTTTAGTTTATAATTATATTCAAAAAGTAGACTCAGTTAGCTGATTTTATTTAAAGAACGTTTACTTATAAAAGGATTTTTACATTAAATCGACAAAGATAGTAGTATTTAACGACTAACCGTCAACAAGTACTATACACAAAGTTATGTAAATTAATAGTGATTAGAAACAATTTGATTTTTTCATCGAATAACTGATCTATTATCCATCGAATAATCTATTTATTACTGGAATAACTCCTTAAATCTAACTTACCATATGATCAAAATTATTATATCACTTGTGTAGTTTCCTTATTTCGCGGCTTATATGTAGATGATTGTAATAAGTATGTCACAAAAATTGATATTTTTATCAGCTTTATTATACACTTCAATTACGCTCTTTTAGAGTTTTTATGATCCCTTGAATGTAATTTAGGGTCCTTAAAGAATTTTTATTATCATATACATCGTTATAAAGGGGCGTCACAATAAAAAGAAAAAGTGTTAAAAACTTGAACGAAAACACACGTTTCAAAAGGTCAACAAAATGCTGTCAGGCTTTAAGGCGAAAATCAGCAAGAAGATAGTTCTTCAATCCTGAAATATGCTTAGCCTCGTCAACAGTAGCTGGCAGATTGTTTTATCGTTTGACAATTCGATTTCTTATATCACTTCGTTTACATCTCGATCCCAATTTGCGTATCAGTTTTAGCTTGTGTTTTCGTAAATTGACATTAGGAGAAAGTGTAAATAGATGGTGTAAAACGTGCTTAGGAGAGTGCAATGTCCTCCACACCAACATCAAATCTGCCTAATATAAATTTCTAATATATATATATTTAATATTTATTTAAAAATAAGCATAAAAGTCGACAGTGAATTGTAATAATAATCATTAATACATATCATTCATATAATTTAATTAAGTTCAAAACAAGAAAATGGCATATGAATGGCATATGTTCGGAAAAAATACCAAGATAGTATTTTAGTATTTGTATTGCAATTTAGAAAAGCCATTTCTGTGTGAACATTACTCATACTTTAACCAGCAGTGTTGGCACATTTTCTAAAAAGTATCTCTTGAAAATTTGATTTTTATCACATTACAATTATTCTCTTGTGCTTTTAAAGATATGTTCACTTAAAAATACAATGTACAAATAACACAATTAAAACCAAGTTTGTATTAAAGTTACATTTAATATTATTTAAGCAGAATTAAAAATTTTATTTATAATTAGGTGATTTTAACTTTCCTCAAACTGTTACACATCGAAATTTTTATAGCAATTTTAACAAAAACGTTATCAACTCTTTTGATGGAACACTCTAATATTTTGGAAATGTTTTTGATTATAATCATCTACATTCCACAGACAGTTTAGCCCCCTTACTGCTTTTTATTTCGGTCAGCTAGAAGAGTATCAATGAAGATTCATGAAGAAAATTGCTATCATCTCTCCCAAAGTATTCTTTGTCGATAGTAGCGATGCTTTCAACTTGGAAACTGGCTCAAATATTTTTAGCATTATGTTCAAACTTGATCGCTTTTGTTTACTTCTTATTGATCGTGATTGTTTAGTTTATTCAAACTTAACGATCACAAACTTGATAGTTTATTCAAGGTTTGTTTAAAAGAAGATTTTGTTATATTCATAATATTATCTCTAATGCAGATTACCGTATTCGCATTTATTACAACAATTTATGTAAATCCTTTGATGCATGATACATGTCCACAACATTCATGTTTAAACACATCAATTAAATCGACGAAATATGGAATACCCAACAACTTTTAGCTGTCAATTTGCCAATATAATATATTTTGACGCCCGTTACAAATTTAATTAATTATTAATTGATTAATAATTATTATTTGTTAATTGATTTGACTTTATTAAGTCAAGTCAATTAAGTCAAATTAATCCTAAGCTTCGGGCAGCTCCTAAGCTGCCCAAAGCTTAGAAGCAATTGGGCTTTTATAACTTCTCTGCATTCTTATTAATTATTGTTAATTATTAGTTTTAATTAATTATTTTGTTATTGTTTTAAGTCCATCGGTGACAAGTATATTGAAATGCGGGAACAAGTTCTGTGTGAAAAGTTTTTTAACAGGCTGTCTAGTAATCGACGAATAATTATTTTGGGAAACTGCAAGCAAAAGAGGTTGCCTATATTCTCATTTCTTATTGTTCATCAAGTATCTGGACTACTTCTTCATCACAACTTTATTGCGCGAATTTTAAACGATCTATTTGGTATACAAGGTCGTCCTGGTTGCGTGTGTGCTGGACCCTATACACAGGTAAGTACCTGATTCTCTAACGCAAAATTTAATATAAAATCAAACAGGCAAATTTTACAAATGAAATAGATATGTCAAGTACATAAAATGTACAAATTAGATATGCATTAAGTACGTTTATATGTCTAGACAATGTATTATATTATGTTATTTATTATATTAATATAATAAATAATATTATAATAAATAAATATTATACTATATCTCTGAATTATAATACTTTAATGTTCAATCAATGTATAACCGAATGAGTACATTTTATGCCAGCTAATAAAATTATTTATAAATTTTTTTAATAATAAAAATATACTTTATTTAAATTAAAAAATGTAAATTTAGTTTATATGTATTTTAGTTTTAAATAACGATTATTGCAGAAATTTGTATTAACATTATCTTTTAAACAAAAATTAAATATATGTTTGTTCTTAGGATCTCCTCGACATTGATGAGGAATTCGCCTTAAAGCTGGTAGCTTTACAATCTTCAAGTTCATGGTAGGCTATCATTTTATATCTGCCATTCTTTATAAAATGATACCGATTTTATTTTTGCTGTAAAAATTCAAAGTTGTCAATAAAAATATAAATATAAATATTAAAAATAAATAATTTTAATAATATAATTAAAAATATATATTCATTTATTATATAGATTAGGTATATTTCCTAAAATGTGCAAAAACAATATGATATGTTTACATACATTACATCCATGATATAAGTTTTATTGATTAGGAAAATTTCACATCTACCGGTGACTAATTGCATTTTATATTTTAGATGGCATACAATGAAAAAATTATATAATTAAGGCTTATTCTTTTTTAAAATATGAATGAATGCGTTGTTAACAAATTGTCAAGAATAACTTGACCTATATGTGGTAGATGCATTAAGCGCATTTTCTAATTTTAGTGTTTGGATTGAAAAAATAAAATAAATTTATTTTTATTTGTCAAAATTTCGAAAATAAATGAACCAAAAGTGTACGAAAATTTTTTAATTATCATATATTTGTTTTATTTTTGAAAAATTAGTTGTTTTGTTCACAATCGATAATTATTTTTTCGACATGATGTAAAACGATATTTTGATGTTTGTCTAAATTCAATTATTGTACTTATTTGAGTACACAGAAGTACGAATTGTGCACTTATTTTAGTGCGATACTTTAATAAATGTTCTATAAACTGATAACATTGACAGGAATAACTAAAAGCAACAGTTGAATAAACAACAATGACATTTTACAAATTGGGTCTTGGCTGGTTGCCATTCGCCACACAAATTTGTTACAAATTTATTACACAAGAGGAAATGCATCGTTGGCATGTATTTGGCACTGCTGCTATGTCACGTCGAGGAATATGGGCCTAAACCTGATAACATAGCCATTTATCCTGATGATTCTTAATCTTACTGATACATCGTCTGTTATTTATTAGTCAACTAACAAAAATTTAAATATTCAAAATTAATACATTGTAAAATTCTAAATTATATAAAATCTTAGATGAAAATAGTTATTTTTAATTTATATAATGTTCAAAATACGAAGACTAATTAACTGATAGGAATCTAAGATGCACAATCTTTTATTTTTTATAACAAATTTCTTTTCAAGTATATTGAAAATATTCTGGCCATTATTACTATTTATTAAGAAATAGTTACCGATACAATATTTGTATTCCTAAATATTGTTAATGAATATCATCAAATTAATCACTCCAAATATTTTATAACGTGAAATATCATTATTTTATTTCAATATTTTAAAATAATTTTTAATTGAATATGTATGTGTTTAGCAAAGACATCAATGGTTCTGTAAATGGGTACGTTTCCATGCACTTATGAATTTAATCAAATTTTTTTGTTTCTGTGTTCATTTGTTTATTATTGTTTTGCTTTGATATTTTGTTATTCTTTATATAATCAAAAAAGTTTGTATAAGTTGATATAAATTAATGTACCAATATGATAAATTAATGTACATCAATTTATCAATTAAGGTAGATTGATAAATTAAGGTACAAAAAATTATTAATACAATATACTAACAAATAAATAAAAGTATAAAAATCGTCATAAAAGTAAAATTAAAGGCTTTACTAATTTTTATTTCATATTCTGGATTATGTGTTTATACACGTTTTATGTTTGTAATAATATGCTCTAAATTGCCTATATTTATTAAGTATTGTAAATATAGATATATAATAGTTATTGTAAATATACTTGATAATATAAAAGATGTGTTGCAAAATGTATATTGCGATTCTTCAATTAGAGTTGTTGTTGAAGATTAATCTTAATTTGACTTTTCACGTTCAACTTCACTCTTACGTCTATGTACCAAGGACAGTTACATAAGCCAAACTTCAACAAGTACCCTCGTTCTTACATCATCTAACATATAAGCTCTGTACTCTCAGATATTAATTCAGAGTGGTCGTGTGTGTGGAAACATATTTCAGCAAATGATCTATTCAATATAGACCATCTGATGAAATACAGACCATATTGAATATGACCTATTCTAAAAGCGTTCATTATGTTCAATTCAGAAACATAAAGATTTGTTTATTATCCTAACTCAAAGAATGATTGAGAACTACTTGAAAACTTATGGAATTTCATTATACGAACAATACTCTTATGAGATGAACATCTTATCCTCTGCCACATTATGCCATAAATTTCAGACATTTTTCCAACAATATAAAATTGATGATTTAAAGACTTAAAAATTTAAAAAATATACTTTTAAAAATTTGAATGCTTATCGCTGTATGTAATCAACACAGACTTCAATACACGACTATTACAAACATTTACATCATCTGACTAAGCGATGAATTGCTAACCTTCACAACACTTATCTTGAGGGATAACCAAGGTATAATATGTGGTGACGTTAATTATCACTACCAATAACCTGTTACTCTTAAAGTTAGAGTGTATAAAAATGCTTTGGCCTATATTTACTACTCTATCAATCCTCATCCGGTTAACTTACTTTTGTAAGATGGGTAGTAGTTCGAGCACCTAATATCTTTAAGGAATCTAACAAAACGTTTCGTCTCGCAAAATCTAGCAAACGTTCGTAAACACCATCCAGTTGAAATTAGTTTTGGATTGCCTTATTAGCAAAATCAAAATACACCTAATCAACTGCTGATACGAAGTCGGTTAATCGAATTTCGTAAGATAGATGGATAAGTTATGTGAGGTATGCAAACAATTATCCAAAATTCTGCAAACCAAAGCTTTGAAGTAGGGTGTTTAGAGAAAGAAAAAAGGAAGAGGCAAAAAATCTGTATATACTGTCACATCATCACTTTTAGCGAGTGTTAGCGGCAATATGTTGCGGTGATTATATTTCATCAACTTCCGATTTATTTTTCAGATTATATCGAATTTGAAAACTTATGCGCTTAATTGATTATCTTTAATGACTATCGAATTAAATGGTTCATGAAATCTTACTTGGCTTGATTAATTGTTTTGTTCTTTGATAAACAAAAATGTCGTCATCGTTTGCAAATATTGGATTTTCTTGTACAATATTTTGAAGTTTTTATCGTTTGAGCGTATAATAAGCAAAAATTTAATAACGCCATGCATCATTTAAAAGATAGGCAAATATAAGGCTACCTACTCCTTTCATAGCAGTATGTTTTACTTGTCAAAATATGAAAGTTCACAACTGTAAAATCGTATGTACGTATATTTCCCCAAATTTAAATAAAGTGTATTTATAAAGTGTATTATATTCTTAATTGCTAAATCCTTAGTCTGCTATGAAATTTCTTCAGTGGACTTAATACTAAAATAAAGAATTATTGGATCCGGGTCAAAAATGTAGAAATTTTATTTGATATTTTGCTAACCTTTGTTTCATCTTCAGAAAATTATGTTAATTTTCTGAAGATGCTAACAGACGTCATCGAAATATCAAAAATAATTTTTTCTTTTATTTGTTCCAGCTTCAATAATTCTTTATAAATAATTTTATCAACAATGAATCATTATTAACTATTTATAATACTAAAATAGTGCTTTATGTAGGTATAAATCTTAAGTCTTCTGCAATATATTTTAAAATATGGTTTATTCTATAGATTAACAGATGTTTGACGTAAATTCTAATGTTTACAAATAAATCTAGGTTTTATTAAATTTTTATTAAATTTTGATTGACATAATATAATTAGTACCTATCTTAGCACGATTAGAACGATCTGAATTTAAGTATCGCTACATTTATATGAGGCTCTATCTTTAAAGTCATAGAAATAACTTATGTATTTGGTTAATCGAAACCAAATAGTATTTTTTAACAAAATAAAATTATTATTTAATCTATTTTGATCAAATTTCAATTTGTAGTAAAATTTATAACTTTGCAAGTTTACTGATAAAAAATGTGTAAACTTATATGTCACGCGATATCAACAAGCAGATAATTAATCAATATTAAATTTTATCAGGTAACTTTAAACGAACAATATATATATAGATATAGTTCAGTAAAATTTATTTTTTGTAAATCATGCTTTATTGTAATTAATTTGCTAACAACAATATAAAATCATGCACTAATATTTTCTGCATGTCTAATTATATGATAAGAATCGATATAATCATTTCGTTATTAAACCAGGTCGCTTAACTGAAGAAATACATTTTGTATTACAATTAAATTATAATTTTTATAATAATTTTTATTTATTTTTAACTAAATTTAAAAATTAAACTTCTGGGATATTTAAAATTATCATTAAAAACAAGTTACTCTTTTTAACCAGTGACTGGTTTAAAATTTTCTTGATGATAATAATTTCTTATTAATTTTTGAAGAAGCCACAAGGCGAAACGTAAAATTGAAGAATTAATCTTTGTTTTTTATTAGGATCATAGCGTGATCCTAATCGGAAGTAGCTTATAAATTGATTTTAATTTATACTTACTATATATAAAATCGTTTATAAGCTTTACAACATAATCTTTAAAAAGTAAGTTAATGGAATTGAAGAATTTATCTAATAAGCCTACATTTCATTCAGTTTTATTATATATGAGCTTTAAGAAACATTGATTACTAAAAGAATTAACTTATATTGATCAATGTTGATGAATAGAAACTTGATATAAAATTTACATGATCTATCTTAAATATATTGTATTTCTTATATGATAAACTAAAAGTACTTTCAACACACTTTGTATTGCCGTCTGTATTATTTTCAATTATTTGTTTTCCTGACACTCTTTATTTACATAGGAATATAAAAAATGAAAACATGAATTCTTTGGGAATAATGAAGTAAGTTTTATAATAATTAAAATTTTTAACTTTATTAAGCAATGACCAACTTCTTAAAATGTTGGAATCGCTTTCTCAAATTTGACTTGCTAGGGATTTATATAAAGATATTTGCCTTGATTTTATTTGACAGCCCAATAATGAAAGACTTTAATTTATTGTATTAAAATAGAAAATTACAAATATAATGTAAATATATTGTATATATTCAGTATATATTAGATATATACATGCTTATTTAGTGTGTGGTTACACTACTAGTTATGTATTTAAGAGTTCAATGAGAGATGAACCATTCACTAACGCGTTTATACTCTTCATTTTCTTCTTCTAATATGTATAAAAAGAATAATTTAATGCATTAGTTATTAAAAGAGTAATTTAATGCATTTAATATTCGTTAAAAATATCGAATACTTGATAGTATGCCCGAAATCGCATACGGTGGATGTCCTTTAATAATGTCAAACTCTTACTCTAGTTTCGCATTTCGAAAGCAACAAAGTATTATAGTATTATAGTATTTTAACTTGAATACAGCATATGTAAAAGTGTATATCATAACGACTGGCACAGACGAGCTTGTGCAAAGTATTAGCTTAATAAGTTAAAAAAACTAACCAAAACAATGGCATCATGATAAGCTTATATATAAATTGTTGTTGGAATTATAAATAAATAAAATTTTGTTGGAATTGGTGGAATTAACCACCGATACAAGTAGACAAGTTATAGATGTTTACTTTTAAGCTTTCGACATAATAGTCTTCTTCAATAAATAATTTAATACACCAGTCAAGATCTCAAAATAGTTTAATATATATGTAATGTTAAGTATTTATGATACTAGCAAAAATGATTTTTTTTATTTTTGTTGAATCCGTAAGAAATTCATTTTTTGCTGATAGTCGCAAATACCCAAAATTACATATGTATTGGTATATTTTCAGATCTTAGCTGGTGTGTTAAATTATTTACTGAAGAAGGCTATTATGTCAAAAGCTTTGAAGTAAACATCTTCAAACTTGTCTATATATTGTCGTAAATTTGTTTAAAATTTGAAGAAATTGTTTAAAAGTTTGATGTTTACTTTAAAGTAAATATATTCAAACTTGTCTATATATTGTCGCAAATTTGTCGCTATGGTAAAATAACATCAAAAGTGCAGCAAATTTGCTTTTAAGACGCTTCGTCTTGTTGAGCTTTGTCAATAAATCTAAAATCAGACAGATAAGCAACATCAAAATTATCAGAAAAATGAGCTTTTCTATCATAAAACACTAATGTTACTCTTAAATACCATAAAAAGTAATGTAAAAAGCTTATGATTTTTTTGCGAGAATTGTCAGCGTTAAAATTACCTACTGACACCGATGATATTAACATTTGATATTGAATCATTGTATACAAATATTCAATATACAATATTCAATATACAATATTCATTGTATACAAATGTTCATACACTTCATCAAAATGTAGGAACAGCTATGGATATCCCGTTGATTATTTTATGCTATATTATATGTTGATCAATATAAAACAGCGTTTGTTGAGCAACAATCAAAAGTGCCACATAGATGGCTCGTTTTAGAAATGTATGATTAAAAAAATGGATTTATAATTGTCTAAATTATTGTTTTAACTGTTTGATAGTATTTTTATTATGTTGGAAGCCTTTTTTAGAGCTGGCTTTACTCGAATCAGTCTTCCATTTTTCTTCTCGGATAGCATGATAAACGAGATTATTGATATTATTCAATTTGTAGCGGATAATGGCTGGTATTTTCTTCCGCAGGTATCCAGGATTTCTTATTTTGAATTTACAAAATACTATTTTGGAATAACGCATTGAATTTTGTTACATTTGATTGGTTTGAATAGTTAGCCTAAACACACGAATTATAATGACATACAATCGACGTTGCAAAATTAGTTGATGACGGCTAATTATTTTGCAACAGCAGTTTGTGTGTTGTCCACGAAATCTCTTAAGGGGATTCCGTGGGTATGTAATAGAATTAATAGGTATATAATCCCTGTTATATAACTTTTAAAATAGGTATTCGATCAACATACATATGTATAGTACGTTGAACAATCATTATTAACTATGTTCGTGCAAATACAAGAAGAATACAACTATTTCGTATTTCCATAATCATTATGCCTCAACAAGTTTTCTAAGCCGAAAAGTGTAGTTTTTTGCAAATATATGCTATGCAAAATCATTCACCACACGCTTATACTGATATAATCAAATATAATAAGTATTTGCATTTAAATATGTAATTATAATAACAACGTCTTTTATATGTAATATCATATGTATCATAATATAATATTTTAACAAATAATATGTAAAATTATAATATTATAAGTATATGATATAATAAATCAATGACTAAATATATTAAACAGATACTTGTTTTAATGATAACCGTCAGACTGCTACACAAAGTTATTACGAATATAAAAACGATGTATAAAAACGATGATCCTTGGATTTAATTTTGGACTTTTACGGGTTTTAAGTGGTTTTAGGTTGGTAATCTCTCTTATTGGATAATTGTGTTTATTAACTGACTGAGTACTCGTTATATCTTAAAGTTTTATTTATAAATTACTTTTCGAAAGCTTTTTGATTGGAATAGGGATTATTTCATGCACTCTGTATTGTTCAATACACACTTATAAAAACGTTTTATTTTACTTAACAAAAAGAAAATTAATATTGCTATCATCCGAAAATGCTCATGAATTGATTATACCTGCAAATCATCTTGGCTGATAATTGAGATTACATCGAGACCAATATATAATCTTGATAATTTTCATGATGCGGATTCTTCAGGATGGAGTTAAATCAGAATTTTAAAGTTCGAGTAAACAGCTTCCAATCCATGGCAATTAATCGTATTATATAAGTAATTGTTCCTCACTGATGACTATCAATCAATAATGTGAGAGCACTGAAAGATGACATTATAAACGAGTCGAATATCCATCAAACCAGATAGTTTATTCCTTTGAAATGCCAATTGGTGCTAAGTAATTCAGTTGCACTTAGTTTGAGATTTCGGTTCCTTTTGACTTATTTTCTTATAGTTTCTTCCTTGTTATCAAAGAAATATAGTTTGTCCAAGATAAAGGTTTCAATTTTTCGCAAATGCAATTTGGTCATTGCATATCAAGAGAAAAGCTACCTTATTTCTTGTGGTACGTCCTTGGCTTTCAGGAGGTTCAATGCTGAGCTTGGGAATGAAGCCCAATTTCAACAGTAAGCAGACCCTTTTCTAAGTATTATATATTTTCTTATCCAAGCAATATGTATATCAAGTATATCATTGATGTACTCAATAAAGACTTTTAGTATTACCAATTGGTCGGTATTGTTGCGAACACAGGTAAAGATGTATGCGATATCAGTTTGTACAATTGGTTTTTAGACAATACAACGTAAACAGCTAAAACAAAGGTAAGAAAAGCAATATAAAGAAGAATAAATAGTATAATGGGACAAATAAATGTTTGTAGAACTTAAAAACGTAAATATCTTGTTTCATGTTGGTAAAAATTATGGACACGATTATTTATTAAAGCGGAGCGATATGAGTAGTTCATCGATTGCGAACCACGTCTTGTCCAAGGATCACATGATCAACTTCGAAGAAGCAGAACTGTATGCATGGAAAATAACACATCTAGACGATTGACCAAGGAATCATAACATATTACAGCACGGTAAACGACAATGACAAGCAACAAGTCTAATTGAGACATGCAATTATCATTGTTAGCACTTAACGATGCTGTAATATAAATGCATTTGTTCTTCCATGTATGCTTTCTTCCGTGCTTTCATTCGAATATAAAAATAGTGTCGTTCTAATAATTAAGCGTATGTTTGAAAGACACCAACAGTCGAAAGCTTGCGACTAAAGAAAATTTGTAACAAATACTCATGTCTATAATTTTATTTTCACCTACATGAAATA
>WNNJ02000099.1:0-10018 GCA_012934845.2 Pomphorhynchus laevis | reverse complement strand
CATCTTCTTCAGAGAGAAAAAATATAGTAGATATTAGAAAAAATATTAGAAAATATTTTTTCTATATTAGAAAAAATATAGTAACATAATAAATAAAGTAATGTAGAATGTGAACCGGTGAATTTAGATTATCAAGGTAATATTGATACTTTAAGAATGAAAATGCCGTTGTATCTCAGGCTTTGTTCGTCGCTATCGAATTTTTTGGAATAACAGAAATTTAAAAGTTGATCTAAGAATTGTTCACGCTGTTCTAGCGGTCGTGCGTCTGAGAAAAAGTAAAGTCCTGAGAATGCTCTAGTGTTAAACACAGTTAGTTGACTTTTGACATCGAGTCGTAATCTTTTTGCTCTGAGCATGTGCTTGTTCTCAGTTTTGAGTATTTTGTTAAATCTATATATGTCGAATCTTGGTGATAGGCTTCGTGTGAATGTTGAACCTAATATTTTTAACGTTTTGCACCTATTAATTTTAGGGTTGAGCAGTGCTTTAAAATTTTTATTTGTGTGTTATCGTTTTCCGCCACCACCAATTGTAAGAATTTTTGTCTTTGCCATGTTAAGGTTCAGTCCCAGCGCACTAAGTCTAGACTCTATTGTATTGCATGTTTCGTGTACTCTTTTTACCAGGTCTTTTATTATGTGACTACAAGTGAAAACCAGGGCAAGGTCATCTACATACTGAGAGGTAACAGTCTTCTCATTGAATATTCCTCTCGTAATTTCTTTTGTTGTTACCATGAATAGAATAGGGGAAAGTGGCCTTCTTTGTGGTCCGCCCCTTGTCCATCGATATTCGGTAATACTGTCACTGATGTCTGGTGCTGTGAAGGTATTTGCATTTGTCAATGCTAAGATATTTGCGGTTTCGTTTGCCGCCCAATTTAGATTGTTGAGCATAGGTCAGAGCTTGTCGAGAGTTAGGTTGTCAAATGTAGCGCTGACGTCAAGTGATGGTACCACTTTAAACTTATTTCTGTTCCCTTTTTGCGTGGATGCGTTTTGTAGGCTTCTAATGGCATTGTGAATCGATTTGTGCTTTCTGTAGCCGCATATATGTTTAGGAAGGATGTTGTTATTTTCAAGTCACTGACCGACGCTACGTGCTAACAACTCCTCGTATACGCCTAGTAGCTGATTTGACAATGAGATTCGTCTTAAATCCTTTTCGCTTTGCGCGCATTTTTTATTCTCTTTAAGTAAAAAGATCATTTTTCCTTGTGAGAGATTGCTCAAATCCAGAACGTTTTTGGAGACCTTCAGTTTAGCCATGGCTCGCCTGTTTGAATCGTTGAGAAGCCTTAGTGTGCAGCTGCGGAGGGCGAGTTTGTTAATGATGTGTTTTTAGAAATTCGTAACCATGCTGCAATGAAGTCATGATAGGTAAGGCAGTTTTTAATAAACTCTCTGGTGTGATCTAAGGGATCATCCATAGCAAGTTCCACGGCGTTTTCAACATGTTGTTTCTTTACTCTGCTTTTTACAGTTGCACAGGTTTCTCTAGATATCCAGCCTTTAGCTTTATTTATCCAATTTGTGCTCTTCTTGTTAGTGATGGTTGACCATCATGATCTGGAGTAGCGCTGTGCTTGCTTTATTTGAATACGACTGATCTTGTTTAGCAGTCAAATTTTTTCAGACCAAAAAGCCTTTGAAACCTTAATAAGCTCTACTTCGTTGTTCAACTATGCGCGAAACAAATTTTTTTTTGTACAAATTTAAGGAAGGGATCAATTTAGTAGTTGGTTGCTTGTAAAGTGTTGTTAGATGCTCATTGGAAGCGTCAATAATTCCTTTGTTCAGATCGATCAGAGACGGATCCAATGATATTAGATGTTTTATTGCGTCGTTGAAGCGTCTAATGCCCTCGAGGGTTGGATTAAATATTTTGAATGGGTCTGGGGAATCCCGGGTGGACCATTCGAGCAGTTTATGGTAAATGTCAGAAGTTTCTTCGTCATGTATAAGAACAATTCGTGTGAGCTTGAGTTTGTGATTGGGTTTGCATAGACATAGGTCTAGAGTGGATTTATAGTAGCGGCTATTATAGAAAAAGATTTCGCTCTCCGGACATTTACAAGGAATGTTGAGTCGATGCTTTTTTTATTTCTTTCGTTCTTATCATTGAAATGTCCAAATATGAATTCCACCTTCGCATCAGCAAAGAAGCATAGTAGCCTTCTAACGGCTTTATTGTGTTCTTTAGACCAGGTGTCAGGTATTTTCCTAGATTTGGCGCGTGGTCTAATATAGAGGTTTACTAGTATCAGGCAGGTTTTTTCATCTTGTATACGAATCATTTGATACGAATATAAGTCTGTTTCAGACGAAAAAATGAGTTGCGGTAGTAAGGATTTTTTAACAAGTGAAAATAAATTCAAATGTTGAATCAATTTTGATATGAATTGAAATGACTTGTAGTCATCCCAATTTCCTGAATATGACTCAACTGAACCGCATGTTTCCTGTGGAAGAAGAACATCAGGATCAAATGTTGTTAATTTGTTTAAGTGTTTTAGAGATGCACAGTTCCAAGAAGAAACTTTAATCTTTTTAGTGATCCCAAGTCTTTGGGACTAATGTGTTCTTCACAGGAGGTGTCTGAGTCTCCCTTGCTGAAACGCTCAAGAAGATTTTCATCAGATGCACCTATTCGTGCATTCTTCGCCTTTGGCGGACTTAGTTTTGTTTTAGTAGAAGACTTTGGAATAAAAGTTTTAATTTGGTTGGACAGCGTGATAACAAGTTCTTTTAGTTCAGAACGTTTGGTTTATATTTGGTCAATAATTATTTGTTGAGCATTAAGTTTCTCTCTTAAAGTGTTAATGATATTTTCTTCTTCCATTTGTTTGCACTTGAGTTCTTCGTTTAGATTTGATATTATGTCCTATTGATCTTCTAATTGGTTCTTTATAGATTGAATCTGATTGGAATCCTTTTTGGTAATAGACAACGTAGAGTTTGTTGTTGTGGTAATAGATTTGTTCGATGTGTTTGTTGTTGGTGTGGCTACTTGAGATTTTATGAGTGGTCGATTTTGTGATATTATAATTTTGAAGGTAGGCGTAAATGCCCAATTGTTGTATGCCAAAAAGGCCGGGCATCTTTTATCATATGATTTATGGTTCCCAGATTGACAATTAGCACACTTCTTTAGTATTTTTGGACAGTCGGTAGACTTGTGCTGTTTAGCACAGTGGACACATTTGGTTGCACACTTGCAGGTGCTTGGCCAGTGCCCCCACTGCTGGCAATTGTAGCACTGTGGGTAAATGTGTGTCAAACTCCGATTTTTTACCAATAAAATTTAGTTCCATGTAATCGAAGCAACCATGCTTTAAATTACATAGTGTTTCCTTTGTATCAACTGTCACTGTAAGAAGAGCTATGCTAGATGGTTTGCCGTTTAGATCTTTAAATGCTGTCATTTTTTTACACTTAAATTTATTTTCGAACCTATTCCAGTCCTCCCTATCCATTTCGGGAGGTAGATTTTTAACGACGAAAGAAGACTTTGGACTACTGTCCTTGCACGAGATAATGGAGTCATTAATGTGTGAAATAAAGTAGTTCTTGTATTCTCCATTGGAGAATGCAATCTTGCCTTTAGTGCCCTGATATGTAAAGAAGACAATACCAGTATTGCCTTTTTTGCATTTTTTACCCAAGGAACAACATATCCATTCCAGATATCTGAACGGGATAGTTGTTTGGTCCAAGAGATAAGAATTATATTTGTATAGCATTTGTATGGCATTAATTTATATGCCATATTGTAAAAGTTATGTTTATGTGCGTTTTGTGTGTCCATTTAAAAAATGTTTGCTTACCTTTTAAATGTGCAACACACTATTTCTGGAAATTGAGTTGATATTGAGTTAATATTCTTTCCCGGCGTCAGCTATTGAAGATATGAGTCAGCTGTTGACGATAGGAGTCAGTTATAGACGATATGAGTCAGCTCTTGAATTTTGTGCGTAATGGCAGGAACAATTTTATGTGCTTACTAGAAAAATAAACAAGAAAAAAAGAATGAGAAAGGACAGCTTACAGGCGGTCACCCATCCAATTACTAACTAGGTTCGATGCTGCTTAACTTCGGTGATCGAACGAGATCCGGTGCATTCAGCATGATATGGTCGATGGCGTAGTAAGAATTTTTTACAATGTTGATATTTAAAGTTGTTTCTACATTTTTTATTTGTTATTTACACTGCAAAATTCACAACTGAACCAATTTTGACGCTTTTGCGATTTGTTTTTTATATTTTTAAATTTTCTTTGTATTACATGCCGCATTTGCTATTTTACATATAATTCCGGTTTTCATCCTTATCATCTTCTTCAGAGAGAAAAAATATAGTAGATTTTAGAAAAATTATTTGTTATTTACACTGCAAAATTCACAACTGAACCAATTTTGACGCTTTTGCGATTTGTTTTTTATATTTTTAAATTTTCTTTGTATTACATGCCACATTTGCCATTTTACATATAATTCCGGTTTTCATCCTTATCATCTTCTTCAGAGAGAAAAAATATAGTAGATATTAGAAAAAATATTAGAAAATATTTTTTCTATATTAGAAAAAATATAGTAACATAATAAATAAAGTAATGTAGAATGTGAACCGGTGAATTTAGATTATCAAGGTAATATTGATACTTTAAGAATGAAAATGCCGTTGTATCTCAGGCTTTGTTCGTCGCTATCGAATTTTTTGGAATAACAGAAATTTAAAAGTTGATCTAAGAATTGTTCACGCTGTTCTAGCGGTCGTGCGTCTGAGAAAAAGTAAAGTCCTGAGAATGCTCTAGTGTTAAACACAGTTAGTTGACTTTTGACATCGAGTCGTAATCTTTTTGCTCTGAGCATGTGCTTGTTCTCAGTTTTGAGTATTTTGTTAAATCTATATATGTCGAATCTTGGTGATAGGCTTCGTGTGAATGTTGAACCTAATATTTTTAACGTTTTGCACCTATTAATTTTAGGGTTGAGCAGTGCTTTAAAATTTTTATTTGTGTGTTATCGTTTTCCGCCACCACCAATTGTAAGAATTTTTGTCTTTGCCATGTTAAGGTTCAGTCCCAGCGCACTAAGTCTAGACTCTATTGTATTGCATGTTTCGTGTACTCTTTTTACCAGGTCTTTTATTATGTGACTACAAGTGAAAACCAGGGCAAGGTCATCTACATACTGAGAGGTAACAGTCTTCTCATTGAATATTCCTCTCATAATTTCTTTTGTTGTTACCATGAATAGAATAGGGGAAATGGGACTTTCTTGTGGTCCGCCCCTTGTCCATCGATATTCGGTAATACTGTCACTGATGTCTGGTGCTGTGAAGGTATTTGCATTTGTCAATGCTAAGATATTTGCGGTTTCGTTTGCCGCCCAATTTAGATTGTTGAGCATAGGTCAGAGCTTGTCGAGAGTTAGGTTGTCAAATGTAGCGCTGACGTCAAGTGATGGTACCACTTTAAACTTATTTCTGTTCCCTTTTTGCGTGGATGCGTTTTGTAGGCTTCTAATGGCATTGTGAATCGATTTGTGCTTTCTGTAGCCGCATATATGTTTAGGAAGGATGTTGTTATTTTCAAGTCACTGACCGACGCTACGTGCTAACAACTCCTCGTATACGCCTAGTAGCTGATTTGACAATGAGATTCGTCTTAAATCCTTTTCGCTTTGCGCGCATTTTTTATTCTCTTTAAGTAAAAAGATCATTTTTCCTTGTGAGAGATTGCTCAAATCCAGAACGTTTTTGGAGACCTTCAGTTTAGCCATGGCTCGCCTGTTTGAATCGTTGAGAAGCCTTAGTGTGCAGCTGCGGAGGGCGAGTTTGTTAATGATGTGTTTTTAGAAATTCGTAACCATGCTGCAATGAAGTCATGATAGGTAAGGCAGTTTTTAATAAACTCTCTGGTGTGATCTAAGGGATCATCCATAGCAAGTTCCACGGCGTTTTCAACATGTTGTTTCTTTACTCTGCTTTTTACAGTTGCACAGGTTTCTCTAGATATCCAGCCTTTAGCTTTATTTATCCAATTTGTGCTCTTCTTGTTAGTGATGGTTGACCATCATGATCTGGAGTAGCGCTGTGCTTGCTTTATTTGAATACGACTGATCTTGTTTAGCAGTCAAATTTTTTCAGACCAAAAAGCCTTTGAAACCTTAATAAGCTCTACTTCGTTGTTCAACTATGCGCGAAACAAATTTTTTTTTGTACAAATTTAAGGAAGGGTTCAATTTAGTAGTTGGTTGCTTGTAAAGTGTTGTTAGATGCTCATTGGAAGCGTCAATAATTCCTTTGTTCAGATCGATCAGAGACGGATCCAATGATATTAGATGTTTTATTGCGTCGTTGAAGCGTCTAATGCCCTCGAGGGTTGGATTAAATATTTTGAATGGGTCTGGGGAATCCCGGGTGGACCATTCGAGCAGTTTATGGTAAATGTCAGAAGTTTCTTCGTCATGTATAAGAACAATTCGTGTGAGCTTGAGTTTGTGATTGGGTTTGCATAGACATAGGTCTAGAGTGGATTTATAGTAGCGGCTATTATAGAAAAAGATTTCGCTCTCCGGACATTTACAAGGAATGTTGAGTCGATGCTTTTTTTATTTCTTTCGTTCTTATCATTGAAATGTCCAAATATGAATTCCACCTTCGCATCAGCAAAGAAGCATAGTAGCCTTCTAACGGCTTTATTGTGTTCTTTAGACCAGGTGTCAGGTATTTTCCTAGATTTGGCGCGTGGTCTAATATAGAGGTTTACTAGTATCAGGCAGGTTTTTTCATCTTGTATACGAATCATTTGATACGAATATAAGTCTGTTTCAGACGAAAAAATGAGTTGCGGTAGTAAGGATTTTTTAACAAGTGAAAATAAATTCAAATGTTGAATCAATTTTGATATGAATTGAAATGACTTGTAGTCATCCCAATTTCCTGAATATGACTCAACTGAACCGCATGTTTCCTGTGGAAGAAGAACATCAGGATCAAATGTTGTTAATTTGTTTAAGTGTTTTAGAGATGCACAGTTCCAAGAAGAAACTTTAATCTTTTTAGTGATCCCAAGTCTTTGGGACTAATGTGTTCTTCACAGGAGGTGTCTGAGTCTCCCTTGCTGAAACGCTCAAGAAGATTTTCATCAGATGCACCTATTCGTGCATTCTTCGCCTTTGGCGGACTTAGTTTTGTTTTAGTAGAAGACTTTGGAATAAAAGTTTTAATTTGGTTGGACAGCGTGATAACAAGTTCTTTTAGTTCAGAACGTTTGGTTTATATTTGGTCAATAATTATTTGTTGAGCATTAAGTTTCTCTCTTAAAGTGTTAATGATATTTTCTTCTTCCATTTGTTTGCACTTGAGTTCTTCGTTTAGATTTGATATTATGTCCTATTGATCTTCTAATTGGTTCTTTATAGATTGAATCTGATTGGAATCCTTTTTGGTAATAGACAACGTAGAGTTTGTTGTTGTGGTAATAGATTTGTTCGATGTGTTTGTTGTTGGTGTGGCTACTTGAGATTTTATGAGTGGTCGATTTTGTGATATTATAATTTTGGAGGTAGGCGTAAATGCCCAATTGTTGTATGCCAAAAAGGCCGGGCATCTTTTGTCATATGATTTATGGTTCCAAGATTTACAATTAGCACACTTCTTTAGTATTTTTGGACATTCGGTAGACTTGTGCTGTTTAGCACAGTGGACACATTTGGTTTCACAGTTGCAGGTGCTTGGTCAGTGCCCCCACTGCTGGCAATTGTAGCACTGTGGGTAAATGTGTGTCAAACTCCGATTTTTTACCAATAAAATTTAGTTCCATGTAATCGAAGCAACCATGCTTTAAATTACATAGTGTTTCCTTTGTGTCAACTGTCGCTGTAAGAAGAGCTATGCTAGATGGTTTGCCGTTTAGATCTTTAAATGCTGTCATTTTTTTACACTTAAATTTATTTTCGAACCTATTCCAGTCCTCCCTATCCATTTCGGGAGGTAGATTTTTAACGACGAAAGAAGACTTTGGACTAATGTCCTTGCACGAGATAATGGAGTCATTAATGTGTGAAATAAAGGAGTTCTTGTATTCTCCATTTGAGAATGCAATCTTGCCTTTAGTGCCCTGATATGTAAAGAAGACAATACCAGTATTGCCTTTTATGCATTTTTTACCCAAGGAACAACATATCCATTCCAGATATCTGAACGGGATAGTTGTTTGGTCCAAGAGATAAGAATTATATTTGTATAGCATTTGTATGGCATTAATTTATATGCCATATTGTAAAAGTTATGTTTATGTGCGTTTTGTGTGTCCATTTAAAAAATGTTTGCTTACCTTTTAAATGTGCAACACACTATTTCTGGAAATTGAGTTGATATTGAGTTAATATTCTTTCCCGGCGTCAGCTATTGAAGATATGAGTCAGCTGTTGACGATAGGAGTCAGTTATAGACGATATGAGTCAGCTCTTGAATTTTGTGCGTAATGGCAGGAACAATTTTATGTGCTTACTAGAAAAATAAACAAGAAAAAAAGAATGAGAAAGGACAGCTTACAGGCGGTCACCCATCCAATTACTAACTAGGTTCGATGCTGCTTAACTTCGGTGATCGAACGAGATCCGGTGCATTCAGCATGATATGGTCGATGGCGTAGTAAGAATTTTTTACAATGTTGATATTTAAAGTTGTTTCTACATTTTTTATTTGTTATTTACACTGCAAAATTCACAACTGAACCAATTTTGACGCTTTTGCGATTTGTTTTTTATATTTTTAAATTTTCTTTGTATTACATGCCGCATTTGCCATTTTACATATAATTCCGGTTTTCATCCTTATCATCTTCTTCAGAGAGAAAAAATATAGTAGATATTAGAAAAAATATTAGAAAATATTTTTTCTATATTAGAAAAAATATAGTAACATAATAAATAAAGTAATGTAGAATGTGAACCGGTGAATTTAGATTATCAAGGTAATATTGATACTTTAAGAATGAAAATGCCGTTGTATCTCAGGCTTTGTTCGTCGCTATCGAATTTTTTGGAATAACAGAAATTTAAAAGTTGATCTAAGAATTGTTCACGCTGTTCTAGCGGTCGTGCGTCTGAGAAAAAGTAAAGTCCTGAGAATGCTCTAGTGTTAAACACAGTTAGTTGACTTTTGACATCGAGTCGTAATCTTTTTGCTCTGAGCATGTGCTTGTTCTCAGTTTTGAGTATTTTGTTAAATCTATATATGTCGAATCTTGGTGATAGGCTTCGTGTGAATGTTGAACCTAATATTTTTAACGTTTTGCACCTATTAATTTTAGGGTTGAGCAGTGCTTTAAAATTTTTATTTGTGTGTTATCGTTTTCCGCCACCACCAATTGTAAGAATTTTTGTCTTTGCCATGTTAAGGTTCAGTCCCAGCGCACTAAGTCTAGACTCTATTGTATTGCATGTTTCGTGTACTCTTTTTACCAGGTCTTTTATTATGTGACTACAAGTGAAAACCAGGGCAAGGTCATCTACATACTGAGAGTTAACAGTCTTCTCATTGAATATTCCTCTCGTAATTTCTTTTGTTGTTACCATGAATAGAATAGGGGAAAGTGGCCTTCTTTGTGGTCCGCCCCTTGTCCATCGATATTCGGTAATACTGTCACTGATGTCTGGTGCTGTGAAGGTATTTGCATTTGTCAATGCTAAGATATTTGCGGTTTCGTTTGCCGCCCAATTTAGATTGTTGAGCATAGGTCAGAGCTTGTCGAGAGTTAGGTTGTCAAATGTAGCGCTGACGTCAAGTGATGGTACCACTTTAAACTTATTTCTGTTCCCTTTTTGCGTGGATGCGTTTTGTAGGCTTCTAATGGCATTGTGAATCGATTTGTGCTTTCTGTAGCCGCATATATGTTTAGGAAGGATGTTGTTATTTTCAAGTCACTGACCGACGCTACGTGCTAACAACTCCTCGTATACGCCTAGTAGCTGATTTGACAATGAGATTCGTCTTAAATCCTTT
>WNNJ02000987.1:0-12532 GCA_012934845.2 Pomphorhynchus laevis | reverse complement strand
GTCCGCTTTGATTGGCAATTAGATTTAATGAAAAACTTTGATCTTACATTTTGCAAATTTAATTGAAATCATTTTTGATTTCAAATTAAATCAGCATTGGTAGGGGAAGGTTATAGTTTCAATTTGAAAACCTACCTTTCTTAAATTAGGAAACAAACTATCAATTAAATCAATATTAATCAACGACAATAAATTTATTAAAATTTCAATGGTAACAATGACGGCACAAATATATCAATTTAATACTAGAAAACAAACTATAGATGACTAGTTTGGAAATAATTAGGAACAATATGTAGGTTTTCGAAGTGAAGGTAAAACCTTTCCGTACCAACACAGATTTAATCCAAAATCAAAAATGATTTTTATTAAATTTGCAAAATGTAAGACGAAAGTCTTTTATTAAATCTAATTGTCAATAAAGCAGACGGAAAATAAAGCAATAAAGCAATTAAGGAAACTTAGGTATTGGATCAGTACCTTATGAGGTCCACCAATACTGAAATGTAGCGTACTGCTGTTAACTTATAAATAGGATAAAATAAGCATTCATGATAAATAATATTAATCAAAATTTCAATTTTAACACTGAATGTTAAACACTGACATTTTCTAAAAATTAGGAAACAAACTATAAACAGACTATTTTGATAATAGCAATTAATTACAAAAATAGGGAGGTTTTTAAATTGAAGATTGAACCTTCCCCCATCAACGCTGATTTAATTCAGAATTAAAAATGATTTTGATTAAATTTGCAAAATGAAAGACAAAAATCATTTTATTAAATCAAATTGTCAATAAAGCAGACGAGTCGAGTGATCGTCATTCAACAATAAAAGGATTGAAACGTATGTATTGGATCAGTAGCTGATGAGGTCCATCAATACTGAAATGTAGTCAACTGCTGCTGGCTTATAAATAGAAGAATTGAAGCATTTTGCACGATGAAATCATTAAAATTTCAATTCTAACATTTGAATATCATTGAATCCTCACGAGTGAGGCGATGTTCACGCATGCAATGCCTCAGTGCAATGCGATTGTGCAATACCTTAGTGCAATTTCACTTCTCAAGAAGCATTCGCCTTTTGTTTACTTATAAAAGGCAACTTCGTAATTTGTAAATGCAAAAAACGTTGCATTGTAAACTGATGATTGTTGTGTATGAACGAACACACTGCAAATGTATGGCAATGACGATTATCACTGGCAGCAATGTGCTTGGCGGTATGCCTTTGTATTTTGACTATATATGTCGGATAGCGACTGTTTCTGAACGCTGGTGTTTTGTTTGTACTAAAAATTAAAAAACGTTAGCGTTTGCTTTGCAATGTCTGAAAACACAACAATTGGCGACGAGGGTGGTTCAAAATTTTCGTCGAACGACATTATGAAAATTGTATGGGAACAACAACGTACATTGACGAAGTTGATGGAAAGTCTGCAAAATCGTGAAAATCCCAATAAGGATTGCAATATACCGGCGTTTCAGCATTTCAATGCAGATCACGATAAGTGGATTGATTACGGGATTCAACTGAAGAATTTTTTGGGCATGCACAGAGTTGATTCACAGATGCGACAAAAACAATTCTTACTGTCCAGTTGTGGTCAAGAAATTTTTCGCTTGGTTGGACAATTGATTCCGTCTTTCGAAAAAGAGGACATTACTTTCGAGATGATTATTAAGGAACTCGATCGTCATTTTAAAAAGCCGATGCATATAGTTGCAGCCAGATTCGAATTTACGCAATGTCGACAAAAAGCCAATCAGTCACATAAAGATTGGATAGCGGAAGCAAGGGGCCTGGCTAGTAAGTGTTCGTTTTTCGATCAATCCATTCAAACCGAACAGCAAGCAATCGACGACAGATTGAGAGATCTGGTAATTGCATATACTCCAATCGAGGAAATACGTATGAGTCTATTACGATTAGACAATCCTACGTTAGACGATGTAATTAGGATTGCTTCTAATTGGGAAATGACACAAGCTACTAAGCACTTGTTAGCGACGGAAACCAGCTCGAATTATGCAAATGACTCGAAAAAGGATGTTGAAATTTCGCATGTTAATAAATTAAGTGCTGGACGTCGATCACAATGGAATAAAAATTCCATGCCTCGTTGTACACGATGTAATGGTTCAAATCACGTAAATGAGCAACAGTGTTGGGCTAAGAACGTAAAATGTCACCGTTGTGGTAAGATAGGTCATATTCGTCGATGCTGCAAGGTAGCACTACAAAATATTCATCAGTTGATATCAGACGAGAATGGTGATAATAAGGCTGTAGAGTTGGCTTTTCTCGAAATTCAAAACGTTTGTCGAAGGGACCATATCCTGGGACCGACATTGGAAGTGAGAATAAACGGAGTTCAAGTGGAAATGGAGTTTGATACGGGAGCAATGTTGTCTGTAATATCTCAAAAAACATGGTCAAGTTGTGGTTCGCCTGAGCTAAGAGCGGGAAGATGGCTGAGAAGTTTTGGTGGAGGGTTGATAAAGAGCATAGGTCAATGTCAAGTGACTGTAGAACTAGATAATGTAGCCAAATTGTTGAATGTCGAGGTCGTATACGAAACAGAAAAGAGCTTGTTTGGACAACCGTGGATAGAAGCATTTAACATGTCCTTGCCACGTCAAGTAAGATCCCGCCCACGAGCTATCAATCAGTTAAATTTAAATCAACAAGGTGCATCCGATTTAAACCACATGTTACTCAGATTTAAGGAGTTATTCAATGAAGATCTTGGGAACATTAAGGATTTGGAGATAAAGTTACAAGTTGATCCATCGGCTATTGCACGATGCATTCCGGCTCGTCGCGTACCACTGCCATTAAAGCCAAAAATCGAAGAAGAGTTAAAGCGCCTTTTATCGAATGGAACATTAGAGCAAGTTGATTCAAACTGTAATTATATTGAATGGGCGAGTCCAATTGTTTCTGTGCTCAAGAAGGATAACTCAATAAGACTTTGCGCTGACTTCAAGGCGACAATTAATCCGTATCTGAATTGTGATTGTTTCGAATTACCGACATTTGAGGAGATACTGAGCAAAATCGCAGGAGGCACCTTGTATTCAGTATTGGATTTAAAGGATGCGTATTCACAAATGAAAGTTCATCAAGACTCTCGAAAGTATTTGACCATATCGACACCCTTCGGATATTATCAATATCGTCGATTACCATTTGGGTTATCCATTGCACCAATTTTGTTCCAGCGTTATATGAATCAATTACTCGGTACGATTCCGGGCGTCGCAGTTTATCTGGATGATGTTGTAGTTGCAGGTGAAACACGTTCAGAACATATAGACAGACTTCGAAGTGTAATGACAAGATTATTGAATGCGGGAATACGAGTTAAACGTGAAAAGTGTTTATTTCTTCAAGAACAAGTCAAATTTCTGGGACACGTGTTAGATAAAGGAATGGTAAAAGTTGATCCAGAGAAAGTTGATACTATTCAAAATATTTGTCCACCGTCAAATCCTAAAGAACTGCGAACGTTCTTGGGAACCATAGGGTTCCTTGAACGTTTTATTCCTCATTTGCGGTCGCAGTGTGCTGACTTGTATTCGTTAACGGGTGTACGAGCGAATTGGAACTGGACAGATCGGCATCAAAGCCAATTTGAATTGGTCAAGCAAAGTATGCTAAAACCGAAAATTTTAATACCATATGATGGGAAGAGTAACCTGAAGCTGTATTGTGATGCTTGTGAGAGAGGCTTAGGAGCCGTACTGCTTCAAGAAACTAAAAACAACCGTTATCTGCCGATTGCATACGCATCAAGAAAATTGAGCAGCGCGGAAATAAATTACTCGCAAATCGACCGGGAGGCACTTGCACTTATATTCGGTGTCAATAAGTTTCGATATTTTCTATTAGGTAGAAAGTTCGTACTCATCACTGATCACAAACCTTTGAAATACATATTCGGAAATCAACGTAATTTGCCAAAGATCGCGAATCAGCGTTTAGTCAGATGGGCATTGTTGTTGAGTCAATTCGACTACGAACTCGAATGCATTCCAGGAAAAGATAACATAATTGCCGATGTCCTCTCCAGATTTCCATGTCAAGGCCTTGACTGTGCAGAAACGTCGGGAACAAATGATATCTGTGTGAATTTGTTATGTGAGGACACACCTTTATTATCCGCAACAGCTATTCGCGAAGCTACGAAACAAGATTTGATTCTAAAAAAGGTGACGCAATATGTGTCGATCGGTTGGCCAAACAAAGTTACAGACTCGAACATTCATTATTACAGCACAAGACGCAATGAGTTATCATTTGAAAATGGAATTTTGCTTTTAGGAGCGCGTGTATTAATTCCGACGAGTCTACGGGAGACAGTTTTGCGAGCTTTGCATGCAGGCCATCCGGGAATTGTGGCTATGAAGTCCTTATCACGATATTACGTATGGTGGCCTGGATTGGATGCTGATATCGAGCGCTCAGTACAAAATTGTAACGATTGTCAGCGTTTCCGGAATAACGAACCTAACCATCCACTTCACAATTGGCCTGTACCCAGCGATATATGGACTAGGATTCACGTAGATTTCGCCGGACCATCCCAACAGGAGTATTACTTTGTGGTTCAGTGTGCTCTATCAAAATGGCCGGAGGTTATTAAGATGCAATGTACAAGTGCTCACTCAACAATAAAGGTATTAAGAGAAATATTTGCCAGAAATGGGGTTCCGGAAGAGCTGGTATCAGACAATGGTCCCCCGTTTCAGTCTTCCGAATTCGCGAATTTTTTGCAGTCTAATGGAGTAAAGCATGTAAGAGTATCTCCGTATCACCCAAGATCAAACGGTTTAGCGGAGAGGTTTATTCAAGTACTAAAGAATAAAGTGATCAGACCTTACAATATACACGATCGTCCAAAGCGATTGCAGCAATTCTTATTGTCGTATAGAAACACACCGCACAGTGCCACAGGAAAACCACCATCAATTGTCTTTACCGGTCATCGTTTGACTACCTTATTTGATCGTTTGAAACCGAATCTACGTTCTACACTTGAAGGTTATCAAGCAAATAACAAAATACATTTCGATAAGAAATCCAAACCGAGGGAGTTTTATTCAGGAGAAAAGGTGTGGTATCGGCAGAAAAGTAACGAACCGTGGTCGGCGGGGGAAATAGAAAAGCGCTCAAACTGGACATCGTATGTCGTGAGCAACGCTGATCAAAACTACAGATTACACGCCGATATGCTTCGTAAAGGAGAAGGTATAGAGAATCGAGAAATTACCAATGATGCAGACAATGATCAAGAGAAAATGAATTCAACATTGTCACAGCGGATTGAGATAACTAGTGATCAAAGTCCACTTACCATTACGAATTCGGCGGATGAAAAAAATCTTGAACATGATAATTGCCATCGCCAATTACCTAGACGATCAGAAAGAGTCCGTAAAGTACCTGTTCGATATGGCTGGAATGTGGCGTACTAAAAAGACCACATTTATATGGGGAAGAGGAATGTTGTGTATGAACGAACACACTGCAAATGTATGGCAATGACGATTATCACTGGCAGCAATGTGCTTGGCGGTATGCCTTTGTATTTTGACTATATATGTCGGATAGCGACTGTTTCTGAACGCTGGTGTTTTGTTTGTACTAAAAATTAAAAAACGTTAGCGTTTGCTTTGCAATGTCTGAAAACACAACAATGATAAATTAATTACCTAAACTGTTCAAGCCAAACCCGTAGAACTATACGAAAAATCACATAAGTTTTTTGTACATGCGCATCCTGACATAAATAGACTCTAACATTATATCAAGCAAAGTATTACGAACACAAGCACTAGCCATGGTTCGAATAATTTAAACATGTACAAGTTATACTATAGAACAAATGCATAAATTGTGTCAAAACTTAAAAATGAAATATTAATAAACAACTCATAAGAAGGTGCTGGATGTAGATCGTGCGGTTGGCAACAACAAAATGCTGTCCACTGTTAAATTCAACAAGATATTATCAGAGTACACATACTAAAGATATTATCAGAGTACACACACTTTCGTCTGCTACTATAATGCATATGCAATTAACACTATACATGTAAAACTGAGCTCTTACTCAAGCAAAGGATGAACAATCATATCAAAGATTGAAGTAAAAGTGGCCTGTGTAAATGGATGCAGCGGCTGCCTAATGTGTCGAAAACAATGAAGATAAGAAAATATATTATTATATACACCGTATCGAAAAAGATACAAGCGACAAATTAATAACTGGGAAGTAATTCAGTTTAAACATGGAAGCAGGATATTGTCTGAAAGATTGTAGTAATCTGATTTGATGAGATTTATAGTTTTATATATTTTTCTTTTTGATAACTGATCAAAGGAGAGAGAATATAATTTTTAAATCGTATTTTCGATAGCTAACTCCTATCTTCATCAAGATAAAATTATATGAACCAGTTTTAGAAAATTTCTAATTATATGATGATTACAATTCATTTGCAGAAGTTCAAGTGATTATAAGTGCCCCTTTTTCATGAAAAATCAAACTGAAATTCACATTGAACAACAAAATGAACAAAATACAATAACAGAGATAAAAATACGCAAGCAATAACAATGACAAAAAACTATTTAAAACAAAATTAATTGTAGGATTGATTTAAAAAACAGGAAATAATTTTAAATAATTAATAAACAACAAACTACACTTCCAAAATATTTGTTATCTAATCAATATCTGGTTTATTATACATTGATTTATAATTACCATTTGCATAAAACATTCTTTATTTTACGTTCAATGTTATTCTCCCCCTCAAATCACTTTACTCATATGAAACCTTATTTTACGATTTTGATTTAAGGAATTCTCTATAACAACCACTGATCCAATTCTGCTTGACATAATATTTATATTGATTAATACGTTTTGATAAACCCTGCCCCGATTGACCAATATACATTTTACCACATATATAACATTCACTTATATCAAGATAAACATAAGTCTAGAATAAGTGATAGTTTGGTGCATAACTGAGCAGATAGAGTTTTAAATAAAGATCAGTTTTTGATACTTAAATTGGTCGTAACTCATAAACTTTGTTTGAATGAACAAAAACTCTTTTTACAGTTGGAGATTTTGAATAGTCAAGCCAAGCAATTAAGGATATCAAATATGAATAATTTGGTAAACTTAAACTATAAATTAATTTCTAAATGTACGAGGAAACGTGATAATTTGAATATTATGATAAATAAGGCTAGGGAATAATTTGAAAGAGACGATATTGATGTTTATATGTCAAATAAGGGAGGTATTTTGTTGTTCAAAGTAAACCTTAATACATTACATCGGTACTATCACTTTTTAAAAATACATTTAAGAAACTAAGGGGTGACTCGACTTTAAAGAGGCAAGTAATGGTTTTATTATGAGACTATATGAGAAAGAGAAATTAAGTGATTCATTGCTAAATAGGTTTATCTCAAACAGCTCAAAGCCTGGATTTATGTATATAGTACCTAAAATCTAAAAACCGGTACATTCTGCCCGACCAATAAACAACTCCTGTTCGTAAGTGATTATCACGTATATATACCTGGGGTACTTAATAAAAAGTTGAGCAATGAACATTTTTCGTACATAAGAGATGGCATGTTGTTCGCAAAACAAATAAAGGGAACTGGCATCTCTTGTCATATGATAATCACAACATATGTCTTAATTCTCAGCTTACAAATTCTCCACTGCTGGAGGCTATACAGTTAGTTTCAGAATTACTTTTAGATACAGAATATGGGAAACAATTTGCCTTTGAGGATTGAGAGACCTTGCTTAGATTATGTACCACAAACATAAATTTTCTTTTAGAAAATGAAATACGGGAACAAGTTGACGTTTTATCAATGGGTAATCATCTTGCTCCAGTTCTTGTGGAGTTATATATGCTAAAATGAGAATCACCACATTTAAAAGATATAGATGAAATACATACATGACTTAGGTATGTTGATGACTGATTCATTATTTTGATGAAACCATTAGACCCATATTGCATCTTGGACAAACTAAATAATTCGGATAAATATCCAATGGACTTTAACAAAAGATAAAGATGGCCTGTTATCTTTCCTTAATGTAAATATAATTAGATCTTCTACAGACATAGTAGAAACTGGTGTGTTACAAAAGATCTCATGTATCTCAATATTGTATATTGGTGAAGGAACAATCTTAAGTGACAAACATCGGCAGCTTCACTTTTTTGAGAGCGAAGTGACAGACATCGGTGGCTTCTTCACTTTTTTGAGAGCGAACTCAATTTGTTCTGGTAGTTATCTGCAAAAGGGAAGAAATGACATGATCCGTAGAATTCTGTTAAGTAGTGAATTTACTACTCGGGCTTTTAAAATCCTTTTTCAAATTAACAGCGTTACGACGAGATCTATAGAACCTCAACTAGAGATAAAACATATGGGTGTATCATATATTGATGATAGATGGAACAGTAAAATAGTTAAGCATGCAAAATGTTCTGGTAATGGCAGAAATAACATAGTTCTTTATAATAGAACAATTCTAAAAATTAAAAATATATTTAAATGCAAATCGACTAACAAGAAATATAGTGTTATATATCAAATACCTTGTGATGATTGTGATAGTTTGTTTATTGGTCAATCGGGGCAGGGTTTATCAAAAGGTACAACTTAATATAAATATTCTGTTCTAAAAGAATCGGATCAAGGGCTGTTATAGAGAATTCCTTGAATCATGATCATAAGATAGGTTTTGATTGGAGTAAAGTGATTTCAGTAGAGAATAACATTCTTGAACGTAAAATACAAGAAACATTTTTGTGCAAAAAGGTCAATAAATTGATGTCTAATAATAAACCAGATATTGATTAGATAACAAATATTTTGGCAGTGTAGTTTGTTGTTTATTCATTTTTTAAAAGTATTAATTGTTTTTATGACCTCTAATCCTTATTTTGATACAACGTCTGTTATTATTTAGTCAATTCATACAAATTGATTTTTTATTTTAAATTCTAAAATAATTATAAATTTAAATTATTTAATAATTATATAACAATTATTTATTATTTATTATCTAATTATTTAATTTTGATTTATTGATTTAGCATTATTATTTTTATTTATTTATTTATCTATTTATATATCTTTTATTTTATAATTATATTAAATACGTAGGCTCAGTTAGCTAATTTGATTAATCAATCCTACAATTAATTTTGTTTTGAATAGTTTTTTATCTCATTGTTTTTTTGTTCATTTTGTTGTTCATTGTGAATTTCAGTTTATGTTTACATGAAAAAAGGAGCACAACTACTCATTTGAACTTCTTTGATATGTTAATCATCATATATCTAAAAATGTTTCTGTTTTTATAATTCCATTCTGATGATGATAGCAGGTAGCTATTGAAAGTCAGATTTCAATAAAATTTCTATTCACTATTTCCTTTGATCAGTTAATAATTTTTACTACTGAACTTGAAATTTATAACATTATTATTTTGATGGAGTTATTTTTGTTTTTATCTGATTTACTTGATCTTTGACATTCTTTTTAAAAATATTTTTATTTGATGAATTGTAGATTAAATAAATGCTAAAATAATTTCGAATCGTGTAATTTTAATTTTGCTTAATTTCCTGATTTTTTTGTTTAAATGAAGAACACAATTACGCCGAAAGCTGATCGTTAATAAATATTGGTCTATTTTTATCTAGATTTCGATCAATCGCCAGTGATTTAATGTAAAAATATCTTACAATAAAAATATAATGTTCTTTTAATTTGCTTCAAATTAAAGATTATCGTGGTTTTATTTATGTTATTCGAAATATTTGAAAATCTAGTCAATGTGGTGTGATTGGCCTACAGTGCAACCGTCTACTCCAAGTTAATAATTGAAATTACAAAGTGTAGTATATAATTGAACTTACATATTAATTAATAATAATTGAAATATAATAATAAAGATTTTATTTGCCATAGCATAATAATTATAAGATATATATTTGTCACATAATAACTATTATAAAGATACACATTTGCCACATCATAATTATAATTATGACGAGACATATTTGTTACAATATAATAATTGAAACAAAAATAATTTGAAATTACAAATTGTAGTGATGTCTCTGTGACATTAACGTCGTCATTGACTGATATCAATATCAATTTTACTTTGTTTTTGAGAAATGTATGTAGCAATGCTGCCGCTAGATGTTCTCTTATATTAACAAAATTTATTTTAAATAATTATTGGAGCTGGATCAAAGAAATGATTGGAGCTGGATCATCCTTTGATTCAGCTCTCCAATAATTATTTATCAATAATGGATCAGTATCAACTATTTAAAAAAATTATTTGTTATTTTAGAAAAGTAAGAATTCAATTCATTGTGTCGTGAATTGTTTAATTGCAGCGGTATTGAAAAGTGGTTGCGAATGCTTAATTACCATAAAATGGACATTCATTGTTATAAGAACATGATTGAGGCAATTTTCAGTAGTGTGGAAATTGCCTTGTTGATTATGATTCGCTCACATATGCTAATAAAACTTAACTAAGAGAAAAGATCAGTCATGAATTACCATATCCTGGGTCATTATAAATTTTCTACTTCTTTCAAATGTAGGCATTAACGGATACTTTAGAATTATTTAAATGCTAGTATTGTTATTCATATTACATAAACATTTGCGAGTAATTCGAATTTTTGCTTTGCGATTAGAGGGATCGTTCAAGGTATAAATACGTCAGGAGATGGATAGGATCGGTAGAGTGTTTCATTCGCAAAATAATATTTATACCGACAGAATTTAGCCGTTCTTTTTGACTTGATATAATGACAATGTATCAATTGATGTTTTGGCTCCTTTCTCGCATACTATTTTGTGACAAAATTTGTTGTATATTTTCTATTTATGTGAATATTCATTGCTTACACGAGCCTTATTCCTTCATTGGTCGGTTGTATATTTTCTTCGTATGGTTATTTCAATCCTATCAGCATCACTGCATTACAATCAGCGTAGGTGGACCTCATCAGCAGCGACGCGTACTTTTCGTTTTTCCGTCCTGTTAATGTTTCTATTTAATTACCCATTGCAAACAGTTATCTTATTTTGGTAATAATTCAATCTTTAGCACTTGACATTTTTTGTTTTTGCTTTATAATTTTTACGTTGAGAGCGCTTAAACTTGTTTTAGAGAAGACGAACTTAATCATGCTGAAGTGTCTATTCAAAATCAATTTGTGTATACGGAGAATTGCAGTCCATCACCTTTGCTTTCATTGCAAGAACTTCAAATAAGTGAAACTGTAAAAACGGTACTTACCGCTTTTCATACACTTTATTTTTACATATTAGTGCCTTATATTTAGCAATTACAGCTGTATCCGTTAGATCATATTCTTTTGAATTGCTGGGGAGCTATTCAATTATCAAAAACCTCTAATCTTTCGTTTGTGTTTGATAACTCAAATGCTTGCGAATTTTCGGATATTCGAGCCGCCATGATACTTTTTCCATTTATTATCTCTAATTTACAATCGAATTCCGTTATTGTCCTTCCATCGGGGGATAAGGTTTATCAAACGTTGAGTAGACTATGCAGCACATTTCTTTCGTCAGATAACGAAGAAGTATCAGTTCTGAACTGCTTGTCTCTTGATTCCGTTCTCGACCTTACCGGAATATCTAAGCATGTTAGCATTTCTGGTTGTAAAGGAAAATCGGTTTCTCTTCTCAACGGTTTTAGCTGTGTAATTCTCACACCTTCTGTTTTACTTATGATTTTGAAAGACTTGAAACTAGAGATGAGCAACATACTTTTTGTGGAAATTGATAGATATGATGACGTTGTAAAGTCCGTCGTAAGTTGCATTAATATTGTTTAGGTTTTTATTAATTTATTTATAAAATTTCAATTATTATCAAGTTTTCCATTCGCAGATTTAATGTTTTACTTTTTAATCAATTGTCAATTGATAATTTAGTTTGGTCATTTGTTTCTTAAAATCTTTTTGCTATAAAGCTATAGCGGTTAATTATTAATTGATAAACAGCAAATTTCATCTCATATTTTGCAAAAATATAGGACAAAAATATATTAAATATCATAATCTAATGCAAATTTTCACATTTCCTTTGTTGGATTAGTTCCCTGCTGGAAATACCAAGAGGACAAACTTTTCAGCTACGGCACCCTGTAGTCAATAAACTATATATAATTGGTAGTTGAGTTGGATTAACTCAACTTCCAATGTTGCAATGGCAAATTGTAACATAGATTCAATTATCCTCTTTCTATTATCCTTTAAACTTTTAACTTTATTTTTTTCTGTTTAGGCAACTAATTAATTTTGAAATTGTAGATTATTGATTTAACTTGAAGAAGATCCCACTGAGGATCGAAACGTTGTAATAAAATAAAGCACATTTGGTCTTCTGGTTGGTTTTAATTA